>ARYC01002258.1:0-13267 GCA_000711775.1 Oxytricha trifallax
CTATTTTTCTTATTATTTATAGGAATGGCAATAAAAATATTTAAAATTCATTAATTATTAGTATTTAATGATTTATTTTATACAAAATAAAAAATTGCCTATATATTAATCTACTTATCAAGTACTTCAAAGTATAGAGATCTTTCAACATCATTTTGTAATTATTAACTGTTACATTCAAAACCCCAAAACCCTTTCAGTAGTTTAATTTTTTTAATATATTTAATAAGACTATTAAAGTATATTTTTATAATATTTAAAAGGGTTTTGTAGAAGAAATGGATTAAAAAGTAGTTATTTTTAGAATATATGTGCGAAATTTAGAATAATTTTATGACTGTGAGTATTTATATAGATTTAGTGTTTAAGTGGTGTTATGAGTGTGATGATTATATTTAATAACTCAAATGAACTTTAAATTACGATTCTATAGCAAGCTCTTGATAAATCTCTTCGAGTATAACATCTCACATGCTTTAATTAGCCTTACCTTTGAAAAATGTAAACTTTCTTCCATGCCTAGAAGATTTTTAAAATCTAATATGCTTTAGGAGCAATAATTTTACAATGCCATATTTTTAGAAAGGGAATAATATAGATGCAAATGAGAGAAAAATTCAATGTTTCAGTATTTTTTTAAAATAAGATGAAAGGTAAAAAGAGAGATATTGTTGAAGTAAATAATCTTAATATTTGAGTATAAAGACAAAATATAATCAACCAGAGTATTAGAGGATGGTAGAAATCAAAATTATAAGGGTGATCAATGATGCCAAAGTACAGTATTGAGTAAATAAGTGATTTAAATCATCCATTTTGCACTACTCAAATTGACATTATATTTGAGCCATTATCCACTATAAACCCTATTAAAACCTTAATAATTTATACCTTAATAGTCTACTTTAAATAATTAAATTACTGATAGGGTTGGGGGTTTGATTATTGTGCAATTATTCAATTGAGGAATTTAATATATTTAAATAAATTTAATCATAATATTTCTAAGGTTTGAATGTTAAATCTATTGGATTATATTTATATCATTCAAAATTAATCGAAAATCATGACTTAAATTCTGTTTTTACTGCATATAATTTTTTACCTTGTTCGTAATTACAAATTAAATGAATTTAGGTAAATTCAATAATTTCAAGTATAATTCATCAAATTATGATATCCTACTTTTACATTTCCTCTTTTAGGCTTATTTTCTTTTTATTTTCCAGTCTAACTGTTTTGATTTTTCTGATTTAACAAAATTATTAAATATATTCCCAAATTTATAAAATATATTAATATAAATTATATAAGGACGATTATAAAATTTTGTAATGAATGTCGTACTATGAAACGCTCCCACTTAAAATAAAGAATAATAATAATATTGTAGGAATACATTTGAAATTGGGAAATTATAATAAAATAAATCAAAATGAATTCAAATTAGTGGTAGTTAGAATTGGCCAATTTAAACGATCTTCGGCTCATTTGAGAGGGAATCTAAATGGACTTTATTATTGGCGGTACTATTTTATCGCATACCTGGAGTGAGATAACTTGACTTTAATGTGGAAGTATAATCTAATGTATTTAGAGGAGTTTAATTAAAGTTAAGTTATCTCACTCCAGGGATGCGGTAAAATAGTACCGCCATTAGCAAAGTCCATTTAGATTCCCTCTCGAATGAGCCGAAGATCGTTTAAATTGGCCAATTCTAACTACCACTTATTTGAATTCATTTTGATTTATTTTATTATAATTTCCCAATTTTAAATGTATTCCTACAATATTATATATTTTAATAAATTTTATATTAAAATAAATTCAAATATGATAAAATTAAAACTAATATTTTTTAGAATAATATTATTTATTAACCACTAGCATAATCGCTTATGAATAAAGAACCCATAATTTTTTAATATCAATTTTATAATAGTTTAATGGATCAAATCAAATCTATCGCTATTATTTTTTTTATTAAGTAAAATTATTTAAATTTAATTCTTTTTGTTATTTGCAATTCAATATAACTTCAATAAAATCGGTAATATTTTCATAAATATTAAATATCATATAAAAGCTTAATATAATAATATAATATTTTAGGTTTAAATTTTCAAAGTTATTTCCAAATAACTGCCTTAGTCTAAGTTGCCAATACGATATTATTTTCATAAATAAATTAAGATGAACCCTCCTCTTTAAACATCTACATAATTATCAATTTTTTATCTGCCAATCAATTATTAAAAAAAACAATATGAAAGTAAAATATTTTATTGCTTGAATTCATAAATCTTTAGAGGGGCATTTCTGCATATTCAAAATATATATATAAATTCAATATTAGATTTGAATGTTAATTTTTAATAAAATTTTGATTTAAATAAATCTAAATATGGACTAAGCTATCTCTTAGAATTATAAATTTGTGACAAAAAATTCAGTTAAACCATATTCTTTTTACAATATTTTATCCTTATTCTTTATTGATATCGATAACAAGGTTCAGCATAATATTTTAAAGCTAACTATATGCATTTAAATAATAGTTTCTAAAAAAAAATTAATAATAAAATTTCAAATAAAATATTAAATATTAAATTTGAATATTAAATCAGACAAAGAAAAAAATCTAAAAATAAAAAAGTAAATTATATTATTTTTTTGTTGTAAAAGACATTAGAATTTGCAAAATTATAAAGGTATATGATTATGAAACGAAATCATTAGCAGTTGAAATTGTCGAATACAATCAAAACCCAAAACCTTTTAATTAGATTTTATATTGATATGATTTATAGGGTATAGTTGGAGTCTTATTAAGGTTGGTATACATTATGCCAATTGGCAAAATCAGAAATATTAATTAGCTAATTTAGGTGTATTTATTATGTGAAATAAGTAGATTTAATGCAAAAGCTTGGATATGGTTAAAGTATTAGTATTGGCTAAATTAAACCAAATGATAAGTTATTCAATAATAGCAAATCTTTTATGTAAGAGTGCTTCAAGAGTTAATTGCCACAGCTTGTTAGATATTTAGCGTTTTTATTCTGCTTTTTGAAAACTTCCTGTAACAAATAAAAGAATTTTCAAGCCCATATTAAATACTTCTGTGACAATTAAATGTTAAAGTAATTACAATTTATAATAGGAAATTGATAAATTAAAATATAATAGTAATTAGAAAATGGATACCTATAGAGGTCAACGCTGACGGAGCCAAAAATGTAAGTTGCAAAAAACATATCTAAACTATATTTTAAATAGAGGCCCGACCAAGAAGGAGCGAGTGTAACACAAGACAGACAACTCGCAAGAGAATTAAACAAAAGAGAGATTCAACGAAATCAAGAAGGAAACGTTTGATTATCTTAAGAAGCGTGGTTATACAAAGTAACGTTCATTTAATTCATGTTTTGATTATTATAATAAATATTCTATTATGCTGATAAAATTTCCATTTTTAAAAAAATGTTCACTTATTTTTCATGAGTAGGACACTTTCCTTTTGATTAGCGAGCTGTAATTTTTCATCACAAGTTTCCAGACATGCGCTTCTCACCATAGACTATGGCCATTATTTATGTGAGAAATGCTATTGTTATGAAGGCTGTCAAAAGATTGAGATAAATTGATTTACTATGCCATTATATTATAACGATTCAAAATATGCTTATGATTAAATTTAGAGAGCTGTTGATAATAAATTCTAGCTCATATTTGTATAAAAAGTATTTCTAACATTTTGAACAAATACGAAAAATTATAAACAAGTTTGGCTTCTGAGCATGTTAAATAAGTTGATTTTTGCTATAAGATTAGGAACTATGTTGAAATTAATATTATTAAGAAATCCAGAATATCCTACATGGTCATTAGAAGAAATAATAATTCATAATTTGGAAAATTTAGAGAATTAATAATTGATTCAAAGCTAAAAAAAAACTTATTGCTCAATTAAAAAATGTAAATGTCTATTAAAGCTTCTCATTTTCTTCATCATCATCGTATTTTTATCCTGATAAATTTTAGTGTCTTATAGATCCTCTCTTTCTTTCACTTTACGAAGTACCTGACTTGAGACAAATTTGGTCTTATCAGGTGGAACCATTAAATAATAAAAATTTGAGATATTCTTTTTGTAACTTACATTTAAAGTTGGTGATTTATCTCTTCTGCGTCTGATTTATAAAAATACTTTTTATATATTAAGTGTTTTATTAAATTATTATAAATTATAAATACTTGAGCTATTACAGTTAACAACTATAAACAGATAAAATTCGTTTAATTTATTTAAATTAAACGAATTTTAAATACATATAAATCATGCATTAAATTTGAAATTCATCTATTAACCCCAATAAGACCCTCGCTAAAGCATTTAATTAAATTATTTTGTGTGTTGATTATACAAATTTAAAAAATACTACATTAAATTTTTTTAGTATTAAATTTGTTTTATCTAAAATATTTATATTACATTCGTAATCTATTATAAATAATTACATTGATAAAAATAAATGATATTTTAGATTAAAAAATTTTATTCTTTATAGATCTTCAATAAATTTTATCTAATAATTTAATAATTATTAAATAAATGAAATTTAAATTAATTTTATGAGATTTAAATTGTGATTGAATGTAGAATGTTTGAAATACGTATGATTAAAGAATAAGCGTTCTTCATGAAAAAGATATACTTTTAATTAAGGAATTATTATAAATTTATTATAAATAATGCGAATCTTAACTTGTTCATTGCTCTTGACAGCAGTGACTATAATAAAATATTTCTCTAGATGGTTAGTAAATCGACTCTAAGACTGGCATATATATACAAGAAAATATTATTAGTGAGCACAAATTTGATTTACACTAAGGAAGAAGCTCTTGAAATACTGAGAAAGAAAATATAATAAAAACTTAAATACTCTTCTTACCCTTCTTCTCCCTCTATGATTAACATTAATACTTAATCTAAATTCATTGATAGATAAAATGGAGTCTCCTAATGTTATGAAATTAATCATTTCATCTTGATAAATTACAAATTTCAATAATTTGCATCATATGGTTTATTAGAAGTCCTAGAAGGTACATACTCAGATGAAGTTGAATTGATACAGAGATGAGGGCCCCAAAAAAATATCAAAATAGTTAATTTTTACGAAATCCACATCTAATTTTTCCACATCCAAATTTATTTGGTTTTTTAGGTATTTAAGTTTTTAGGTTTTTGGTCTTGAAATTAAATCTAAATATTGACAAAAAATTTACAATTTTAAGTAGCTTTTTTTGGGGTCTCAAAGATGGAAAAGCTTCTTAGATACTTTAATAGAAAATTCAGTTCTTAATACTCAAGAAAATACTTAAAACGATTAAAAGTCAAGTGACTTGTATGACAACATGATGTATTAATGAATTAGCTAAAATTAAAAATTAGAATAATTAAAATTATTGAATAAGTACAATTATAACTTATTATTATATTGATAATACCTATTCACTGATCTTTCAGATAGTGAGATATTAAAAACCAAATCTTCCTAAACAAATACTTTGATAGATACTGATAAGGAATTTCTTAAAAATGGTCACTTTGACCTTCTATTTCTACCCTATCATGATAACAAGGAGTATATTAGAAATTATGAAGACCATTTGAAATCAAGAATTTAAGAAATTAATGAGAGACAACTTCCAGGATTAACTGCTTATGCTAATATTAATAATTAAGAATTATTTAATTGAAAAGAATTAATATAAAAAAGTGATTATAAGTATATAACGGTTCCACTTATACTGAGATTTAAACATAAAAAGCCATTAAGAAAAATTTTAGTGATTTAATTTGTAAAGTATTATTTGGGTCTTATTGGATAAGTAAAAAAATGAACCAATTTGCAAAATAACAAATAAAATTAAGCGACATTTAGGGTCTATTTTTAATGATTTGAATTATAAAGATTAACTATTTTAAATTAGGTAAAGTGCAAATTTTATTAAAGATTAAGACAAACTAGTGTTATGATGCAGTAATTTCAAATATATTCACAAGGGTGCATTAACTATTTGGAACCACTTAAAACCCTAAAAGACCTAACCAGTTTATTTGATAAAATTAGACTATTTAGCTACTTAGTTACTCAGTTATCATTTAAAATTTAACTTATAATCATTAAATAAATATTAAACTGAAAAGTAAGAATAGTTTTTCTATGTTAACTACGATATAAGACAACAAACCGACTATATCTTAAAAATAAAATGTGTGAGACTAATAAGGAGTTTTAGAATAACATATATTTAATGATTATTTTTTATTGAGTTTTATATTTTTTTATTTATACATAAGATTTAAATTTTATTTGATAAATTAATTTGAAAGTATACTCAACTTATTTTCTTAAAATAAAGTTTATGGATAAAATTTGAAGTTTGTCCTAAACAATTTAAAACATCTTAAATGAATGACCTTAGTTCTTGTTTATTAAAAAGTTGAATCTTTTGGGATTTATCATAAAATCTTATATATTTTATTATTTGAGATATTTTGGAATTAATTCTTGATTTTTAAATTTTAAATAAAATTTTTGTTATTGCAATATTAATTAATCTGAAGTATCTAAAACACTGTCGTGGGAATCCAAGATTACTCCTGTTCTTAGAATAAATAGTAATTATTTTATAATTTTAATATTTTATATGATTCTTAAAACACTTGTACATATATCTAATTTTATTTCACTTCTTGCAGATTGAGAGATTTTAAAATATAAGTGTTTTGGTTCTGCTACAGCTGCATTTTAAATCGAAGGTGCTTATAGAAATTTATTAATAAACTGTCAAGTATTTGGGATGATCTTTGTGCCATCAAGGGCAGAATAAAAGACGGAGACGATGGCACTGTTGCCGACGACTTCTATCATAAGTATGAGCAAGACATTAAAATGATTTATACAGATTCTGTTGATTAAGTAAATTAAAAGTAAATAAAATTGCATTGCAAATCCTAAAATTTCTTCATGCCCAATTAATTTACATTTGATACAATTTTAAATTTCATATTTTCTATAAGGTAATATTGCATAAAAATAATGGCAGATGCTCTGAGTACATTTTAATATGTTTATATCACTTTAATATCTAATCATAATAACAGTTATAATAAACCATAAAATATTGCATTTGAATTATTGATTTTATAGAACTTAATTAATAAATCTTATCTAAACTGAAATATTTATTTTTATTAACTTAATCAATAAATCTTATCTAAACTGAAACATTATTCTAACTATAAATAAAATAAAAAATTATAAAATTATGCGAGTTTAGAAAATTGAAAATAGTTCTAATTTTGTTTTTGTTTTTTTGTTTTTTTCTTTTATTTTAGTATTTATAGTTTAATTTCTTATTTTTATTTGACATTAATTTTTGTTTCATAAATTCAAGAAGAGACTTGTATTACAGCCTAATTTTAAAAAAAAATTTAATTAATTTCAAAGATATTTTTGACCTAATTTTCCTGGGAATTATTAGCCTTAGGGTTTGCAGTTCAATGACTATTCTGTATCAAAATCTTTTTATTATTTGATATAATAATAGTCATTCTAAAGTATATCTATGGTTTTAACATATTAATAATTTCATAGAATGAAGAGGTATTAGTTTTAATCAAGTTCACTATACTCATAACTAAAATATAAAAGTTAATTAATATATTTTAAGTCTGTAACGTACTTATTTCTTAGCATTTTGACTCAAAAGACCCCCTCCCCATATAATTCCGTAAAATTTATAAACCGGTATGTAGTCTTACATTATTATGAAAAAAAACGGTATAGAAAAATAATGAAGAAACTCTATAGTCTCTGTAATATAAAGGGAAGTAACCTATATGAATTATAAAATATAAGCTTACCTATTTATTAGCAGTTAATATATACTTAAAATAAAAATAATATATTAAAATTATTTTTACTTAATTCAGATCAATTTTACAATTATTTTTTTTTATTTCAATTTACAATATTTAATGAATTATGCATGCCATGAATTATAAATACTATTCAAAAATTCACATTATTCAATTTTCATATTACAAATTATATTAATAATGAAATACTTAATTATAATTTGAATTTTATTTTTTATTAAATATCGAGTTTATTAAATTCATTGTAAAATATTTTATATGGACATGGATCATATGCTCCTGGTAGATGCACAAAAATAAACTTCTAACAATATTCTTTTAGTGTTTAATGTATTTTTATTAAAAAACTTATTTATTAAATATTCTCTATCTCAATATCCTTATTTACTTACTAATTGTAATATATTGAGACTATAAATAGCAACTTTGCATACCCATTCAATGTAAAATTATTCTGAGATGATGTCGAAGCAGTGGACGTTATTACAACTTTCATGTTTGGGTGGTATATGGATCCAGTGGTATATGGGAAGTACCCAGATGTCATGATACAAGCTGTAGGAGACAGACTCAAAAAATTCCATCGTATTATAATAATATTATATTTTGAAATCTAAATGATTAAAAGAAACCTTAATTTAAATAAAAAGAGCAAAATAATCTACCAACAAAGCCAATAGAGAAAAATGATGCTAGCGAAAGAAGGAATTTCAAGATAAACTCTTTTGTAAACATCTATATCATAAATTAAGGGGACATCTGATAACAGCAGGAAGGCAAAAAGCACTTTTTGCTTAGTTTTAGTTGATAATAAAGCTCTATTTAATAGGAAGAAAATAGATGTTTTATTCAAGCCCTAATTTAATTACAAATCAAAATTTTTTTTTGAAAATTTAATCAAATATATTTTATTTTTCTAATCATAATGATAATTGCATTAGTCGAAGATTTTTTCGCATTCTGGGTACCAGAAAGAAGAAAAAGTTCTACTATATTTCTAATTTTAGCAATTTCTATTCGAAAATTTAACATTTTAAACTATTCATCCATTTTAATAATAGATAAAACCAAAAAAAGTAAAAGTAAAACTCAAAAGATTATTATTTAGATATAATCAACTCCAACTTCTTTATATTGGGATAAATTTACTGATAATTTAAATCTTATTATTCTGAGTACATTTCCTTTTTGATGTTGGTGCATTATCATTTAAGCTTTTATTAGAGATGTTTTATATAAAAGTCACTGAGTAAGCATTTATAATCTTAAACTTTTAGAGCGTTGTCAATATCTCAACAACTTTAAAAATTATGAATACCTGGCAGTTTAGGCACTCTAAAATAAGAACCTGGTATTTTAAATATTTTTATCAAAAAGTATTATATTGATAAAGTTACATGCTCAAAGCTTAAATAGTAAATCTAACTATTTTTGTTAATAAATTGTTGCTTTAAATAGCTATTTATATTTAACTTGATTTTAACTTCATCCAAATAATTATCAATAAATTTAATCAATTATTTAGGGATTTGACTGCCAAAGTTCACAGATGAGTAAGTAGCCCTCATTAAGGGTAGCTATGATTTTATTGGACTTAATCACTATACTTCTAACTATGTTCGCAGAGATAAGACTATTAAAACTACAGATTGGGGCTCAGATTCATAATGCATTTAATCACCTACAAATGCAATTTTATTTCGTCTTAAACGATACTTTTGGTTTTTTGAAATCAAAGCTGATTTAAAATAAAAAAACCATTTTTTCTTCTTACATTTTTATAAAATGCAACAGGGCATGTAATTGGACCAAGAGCAGAAAATAGTGATTAATCAATTTTGATTAAAAACAAAAATTTCATTTCATTTTAACATAATTGTATATTTTAAATAGCTGGCTATACATTTAAATCCCTTAATATTTCAGTAATTTGAAATAATTTTATTTTGTATTGAATATTTTTCTACTTAATCGAATATATCCATTTTCTAGAAACAATTATGATTGTAATTATTTAAAGTTGCAATGTAGATACAAAAGAGTTGTGCTGTGAAATGGATTATCCTTTAAATTTTTTTTTAATTTTTATTGGAATAAAATTCAATTATTCAAACTCTATATAAAATAATAAGATTTTATAAAAAGCATAAATGGTTTTGTTAGATAATACGTTAAAATAATATTACCATAAAATAGTTATCCCCTATTTAAATCGTTTTTATAAATGATGGAGAACGTAATTTTTAAAGAGAATTTTTTTTTATTTGTATTTATAAACTCTTTTGCATCAATTAATTTCCGCATTTGTACTAATTTAAAATTCATTAAACTATCAATCCATTATACTCAAGCGAAAAAAAATTAATAAATTTTATTATATATATTTACTTTAGTTTAATAAAATCTTAGTAGTAGATATATGATTTATATTGTTCCGAATGGAATAAGAGACTAATTGAATTGGATTAAAAATAATATGAGAATTAAATTCCAGTTACTAATAATTATGAAAATTTAATAATAAAAGAAATAAAACCTTAATCAAACTCCCAAACCCCTTCAGTAGTTTGATTTAGGGTTTTTAATGACAGTAGATATTTTATGTATTACTTTTGGGGATTAATTCGTTTTTTGCATAGATTTTTTAGGGTTCTTTTAATGTATTTGAGTGTTTTATTAGAGGTAATTTATTTTAAATACTTATTCATTCAAACAATACCTTAGAATTTGCAAAATATTTACATTTTTAAATTTAAATGATTATTTATTTAATTGTTTGCTCTGTTCTGTGGTTAGGCTTAATGATTATCTAATCAGCCATATCCTTCATTTTACCTTTTATCTTATTCTAGTCTAGATATTGCTGTATTCTCTGCTTTGAATCTATCTCTCTCTTGCAGCTATAGTAATCATTTCTTGGCATATCGCATTCAGCAATAATTGCTGCTAGAGCCCATACATCCCACTTAATATCACCATCTCTCCAGTCCTCCCTTTCTGGAAAGTATCGAGTACCATAAACGTTGCCAAGTCCTGAAGCTTCAACTCTTTATGATCTATTGAAATCAATTATTACTACTCTGAGAGGTGAAAAATCAAGCATAATATTTTCAGGTTTCAAGTCTCTATGGACATACCCTAAAGTGTGCAGCTCTTTAATGCCTTTGCAAACATTTGTAAGAATAAGTTATAATTGAAAATCGCTTAATTCTTAAGTATATTTTATCAATATCATTCAATTAAGGATATATTGGTTGAGGAAACAGATTTGCATTTAGCTAAAATGTAAATGTTTCTTAATATAATTCCTAACTGGTAAATGCTTGCTTGGCATTCAATATTGAAAGAATTAATTGGTAAAATAGAAAAGAATAACATGAGTTTTCAATTTCATTTATTGATTGTAAACTTCTTTACTAGTGTATCTTATGTACCAAATCTTTGATATAATAAAAGTATTATATTAAGATAGTTACATTTAATGGAAAACTTTATACTATGGTCTAAATCTCAACATATTACTGAATTTAGTATAAACTTATAAAAATGAACAATTAAGATAATCACTCTCTTGATGTGATTTACTGTCCATTAAGATATTCCTATATTGAATAAATATTTGTTCTATTTTAAGAAGAGATGCGAAACTAAAGAAACTATATATAAAATTTAAATATCGCAAAATAAGAGTGAAATTATCCCAAATATTGTGATACTGCTAAAAATTTAAAGTTTTTTATTTTTTTTATGATTAGAAAAAAGTTGTACTATTTTCATATTCAAAGCTAACAGAAAGTAAGATCCGAGAGAAGCTAAAGATCTAATTTACAGCTTTGCTAAAGAAGTGTAAATAAAAATAAGTACGACTTACCTCCAATAATAATCAAATCCATAATACAACTTAAACATCAGATTTTATATCACTGTCATAAAGTGATCCTAAACCTCCTTAAAACATTAAAATTAATTACATTTATACATCAAATCCCTACATAGACCCTATTTAAAATCTTATAAAATATGATCTAATTTTCTACTTTTAAAAATGAAAACTAAATAAACTACTGAAGGCTATTTTGGATTTGAATATAATAATAAAAGTTTCTTTATAATATAAATAACTATTGACTTTATTTTTTTATTATTCTCTTATTATACAGTTAACGATATAAATCCCTTTTAATCAAATTAAAATGCAACAGATAGATTTTAAATTTTTATTAAATAATATTGGAAAATAATACATCCCCAAATTGTCTAATAAATTTAATTTTCATAAAATATCTTATAATAAAAAAAGAAGAAAAGATTCCCCAAAACTATTTTTATTAGTTATTATTATTACTTGGTTTAAAAAATTCTACTATTAAACTGTTATTCTTGAGGGAATTAATGAATAATATTTATAGACTTTTGAATAATTTGAAATTAAAAAAATTGAAAATATGTACAACGATTAAGATTTAATAATTAATTTTATACTTGTTTTTGACAGCAGTGGCATTTGCAGATCCTCAATGCAGATTTGCGGGAAGTTACTCCTAATCTGATATTGTTTAAAATACCCAAGTAAGAGAAGAGTTCCTTCAAAAAGTAATTTAACAAGAGGCTAAGTTCATCAAAGAAATAGGCTACGACCAAAGAAAATAAACCATTATTATGTATTTTAATGTAAAGAACTGGACTTACTCTAGATAAAAATGTCAATTATTTTTATTTCAGACTGGCATGCCAATTGAATCACCTGACAGATACACTTCAGCAACTAGTGAAGCGATTCACATTGCTCTCGCTTGCTAAGGTACTTAATGCGGATCCAAGCAACAAATTATTTTGAATTAATAGCAATAAAAGTAAAAGAAAATTTAGTCCCTTGAGTAAGTGTAAAATTAATACCCTTTGATTCAAAATTTTATCTATAAAATATTATATGAATAAACCCAAAACCATTTTGTAATTTCTGATATAAATTTCGTTTATATTATTAATAATTATTACTGACATAAATTGGGGTTTACATTAACCAATTGATACACTTTTCGAATTTTTTCTTTTAATATTCATTTTGAATTTGTAGATAGATCCGTTATAAAATACAAAAAATATTATAGGCTTTTAGAAAAATTTTCAATAAATTTTTATATTTATGTCAAAATATACGATCATTATAAAATTGTTCTTTTAAATCTATAGTTTTTATAGAATTTAATAAGTATTTCTAATTTAATTATTTTAATAATATAAAAAAGAAAGCGAATAAAAAAGCTATGTTATATTAAAAAATAATAATCAATAAAATTATATAGTTTA
>ARYC01002259.1:0-14577 GCA_000711775.1 Oxytricha trifallax
TACTAATATTTAAACATTTAACCCCTACATAAACCCTATTAAAACCATAAGAAAGTAGGCACTAATAGTCTACTTTTATCAATCAAAAACTCAATCAAACTATTGAAAGGGTTTTGGGGTTTTGATTGTCTCAGATCACAATCTTATCATTTTTAAGTAGTTACCTTTAAGCTTTTTTTTCATTATTTTGAAATTGTTCCTAGCTGTTCATTTTACATTTTTTGGTTTTTTTTATTCTCATTTATTGAGAATTTTTAGCATTTTTAGCATTTTATTTATTTCAGTCTTAGTTTAGTTGTGCTAAGTGACTAGGTTTTTAAAGTGCTTAGCTTCCATTGATTAAAATCTAAACTATTTAATTGCTTATTAATTTATAATCAATATTTATTCTGTTATTGGTTTAAGATGCCTATTTATTAATTAAGTTGTTTGATATTTATAATTTCTACTATGAAATCTTAACTTATAAAATTTTTAGTTTTTTCTTATCTAAAATATATTCTACATTCCATTCTTAATTATAATAGTTACTTGAATAAGGTCATTGTTTTTATCTTCTGCATTATTAGTTCACAATATATCTTTGATTGAATATTAATAAAATATTTAGAAGGATTTTGTTTGTTTTTATATGAGATTTTACTTTTATTATAGCAGCTATATTGGCTTTATTAATTATAAGAATAAAATCACTCAGGTAGTTTAATAAAATAATCAACTTAATTTACTTAAAATTTAATACATCTCATTTCGGCAGTTAAACTTATCAAAAATAATACATAACCCTTAGTGAGATTCGAACTCTATTACTTTTAAGCAATATTTATTTTTAAACTGGTTGAATATATCATATAGTTTTAAGTTTTACTGTATCTGAGTTGCCTTAAATATATATTCAGAGAAAATTTGTTGTTTTATTTATCACAAATATAGGCATCTGAGGAATTTTATTAGCTAACTGAGGAATAATCTAGAAATTAAAAATCTTTTCATTTTAATATTGAAACCTATTAACTAAGAGAGAAAAATATAAGTTCTAATAATCACTCATCAGAATTAGTGTAGATAGTATTAGTAAACTACTTAAAGTAAAATATAAAATAAAATAAATAATCAATCTACAAAGAATAATAAATCAGTTCATATTACTTCTTGGTATTTTTAAGCTTAACATTTGATACTTCACTTCCCACTTCTTACTTTCCTCTCACTATTCCTGTTTTTCCTTCACTTGTTCTGAGTCGTCTTTCATGTCCCTCACTCTTGTTGTAACTCTTCTCTGGGATCATGCGTCCTCCTATGGATTTATTCTCTCTCTTCCTGTTGAGCTATGGTTACCTCTTTAGTTTCTGTTATGTATTCTAGGTAAACAGGCGACCTTCGATCTCTAAAAATCCTCCACAAGGTTGCTCAGCTAATTTTCTTGTATCTCCATTACATTTTCCATATCTGTTTTGTATAAGTTCTACAAAACTATTTCATCCAACGGATCAACATGTGTCTCCTAGGTGTAGTGAAGAGACCCAATCTCTTCACTCACTCTCTATCACATAGATTCACTTTTAATTCCTACACTCAGCATCTTTTCTTCCTTCAATACAAATCCTGACTTCCTTATCTTTATTTTCATATATACCAATTCGAGGTTTAGCATAATGTGATACCTCTACATTTGGATCCAATCTTTTTTTTTAAATATTTTTGAAACATCGTCTCACCAGGTAATTCAAGAGTTAAGTGATTAATAGTTAGGAGAACTTTGTTGCCACAGTCCTCTTGTCCTTCCTTTGATTTGTATCTGCATTTGTCACTATCTTTTTAGCATCATAATTATAAAAAAAATTGTAGAATCGGCAAAATATTAGAAATATAAATATTCAAAATTCTTAAAACTCATATGTATAATTATCATTCTAAAAGTTACAATTGATAAATTTAACAAGATGCATTGAATCATCATAATGATTTTTTGCTATTATAATTATAGCTGAAATTTGAGGGTTGATTTTTATTTTCTGAACATATTTAATCTAATCATTCTTTTTTCCTATATTCATAGTATATATTAGTCATTTTTAAATTATATGCTTATTGGATATTTTTGAAGTTTTTATTTTTATTATATTGAAATTTGGCGAGCTATCATGCAAAAAACATTTATAGTATTAAGTTTATATAATTATTTCTAATGTAATAATATAATATATTTATTTTTAAGTTTTAAGGATTAATTATATAAAAATCAAGATTTATTCTTGAATATGAGCAAGTTGCAAATTTACAGAAGAGGTATTCTCAAATATTAGTTATTGAGAAAATAAAAGCATGAATTCATATATAATATAATCAAAAAACTTCTATTTTTAATTAACTATTAATATTATATATAAATAAATATATATATATATTTATAAATATAATAATAGTAGTTAATTATTTTATTCAATAAAATTAAGTATTTTTAAAAGATATTGATACTAATTGGTTTAATTAAAATTTGCTCTTTGTAAAATTTTTAATTCATAAAATTAAAGTATATTTTAAAAATATTTAATTCTATATATTATACCTTGTATATAAATTTTGTTTGTTTTCTATCTAATTTTAATCACATACTTTAACTTTAACATATTTTGTTGAAAAATATATATTTTACTTCATAGGTTAATTATAGGGATATGATTAAGCTCTAGTTATAATTTGGATTAATGAAAAATTAATAAATAAAATAAAAATTTATAGCGAGCTAACTCGTTCAACTTTTTCACGATAGCTCGCCAAAATATATTATCATTAAAAATAATTAAGCTTTAAAATGTATTTAAAATATTGAGATTCGTAATAACATTAATGGATAATAATCAAATTAGAAATAAAGTTGAGGAAGGTGGCATATTTGTACTAAAACGAGGCTAAAATTATAATTTTAATATAGAGTACCTTTCTTACAGCTTATAACAAAATCATCAATAATTTTAAATAATACTACAATAATGAATTTAAAAAGTTAAATATTGCAGTCTGATTAATTTTAATATTTATATTTCTAATATTTGGCTGATTCATTCTACAATTTTTTCTAAATCTTTGTCAAAAAAATCTCTATTAGAAGCTCATTCAGCTTCCAATAGTTCTTTTGCAGTATTGCTAGACTTACCACTAATATCTTTGAGTTATATACCTCTACTACTTCTCCTTTCTTTTCAATCTTCAAGGTGACCCAATTCAAACAGTTTTATATAGATCATGAACAGCAAACTGGAATAAGAGTCCCCTCGATCTCTTCCATTTATCTCCAGTGTTTGCTATTATCCAACTTCCAGTTCATAGTTCTTATTTTTCTCTAAATAAATTTACAATATATTGCTGTATCAAATTAATTGGGGGTAGAATCAAGCAGTTCAATATCACTATACTGAACTACAGTTCTTTGATTTGCTTCATGCAGGTTTCCATCACATCTTCTATGAAATGATTTACTGGTATCATGTCTCCATTATTGGTTGATCTCCTTCCAATTGCACCTTTGTTTCTCTGACAAAAGTTGCTCTTCTTCTGCTCCTCTTCTTTTCAAATGCTATCTATCCTCGAATTTTCTCACCAGGGCTCTCTCCATCTTGTTCCTTGTGCAAGGACACCAAACTACTACTTCCAAACTTGTTACAAATGGCTTCTACCCTTTTTTACCGTAGAATCTTATCAAATTCTTTGCATTTACTTCCGCAAATCGATAAGGTTCCTTAGCTTCATCTAGTCAATAGACATAAACTGATCCATCTATGAGTCTCTCTACTTAGCTCCTCTGTCTATATGGTTTATTAATCTTCTTGCTTGGGTTAAATTTTCCAATCTTCAACTTGCTCTTATCCCATTTGCTTGTTCCATGATATCTCATACTGATCTTTAAATCTGATTCCTAGAGTTTCTTTCTGTCTTAAGTATCAAACTTGGTTTCGTCTACTCTCTCCCTCTAAATAACTAGCCTTCTTGTAGTTTTGCCTCTTTTCCTTAAATCTTCCATCGTTGTATCTCTTTAGACTCCTTTCTTGTTAAATTGAAAATTTCCATATGATCACAGCCTTCTTTAATTTCTAATTTTAAATTTTTTATATTTTTATAATTCTCAGATTTCACTTCTTTATAATTTTGTTGAGGTTCATTCAAAACCCCAAAACCCTTTCAGTAGTTTGATTGAGTTTTTGATTGATAAAAGTAGACTATTAGTGCATATTTATTAGGGTTTTAATAGGGTTTATGTAGCGGTTTAACGTTTAAATATTAGTATTTTAAGCGAGTATAACAAGCGAGGTTTTAAAATATTTCACACAAACATAAGCTTAGAGTCATGTAGCAGTTCTCTGAATTTTATCTTTCTAAGTTGATGTTTGATTGTTTCTATTGTTTATTAAATCGCTTAGCTTGGCTTAATAATAGTTGAGTATGCAAGTTCTCTGACACCTCCATTTATTTTATTTTTATCGAGATATTGTTTGATTCTCTGCTTAGAATCTCTCTCACCCCTGCAGCTAAAGTAATCATTTCTTGGCATGTCGCTCTCTATTATTATTACTGCTAGAGCCCAGATATCCAATTAAGTATCTCCATCTCTCCAATCCTCTCTCTCTGGAAAATATCCAGGAGTACCGTATACATTTCCTTATGCAGAGGCTTGCACTCTTTGAGCTCTGTTGAAGTCTATAACATAAACTCTAAGAGGCTGAAAATTCAACATGATATTCTCTGGCTTTAAGTCTCTATGAACATAACCTAGCTTGTGAAGCACTTCAATCCCCTCAACTATCTGCTATACAATCTAGCCAATTTATCTCTGACATCTATTGTCAGATAAGAATTCTCTGTAAGTCATTTCAAGTAATGGAAGCCTGAAGGCCACATGATCTTTACCAAGTAAAATAGCATAAAGCTATATGATATGCCTGCACTCATTTAACTTTGCCTTTTAAAGAGCATAATACTCATTTGCAAATTCCATTTGGAACTTGTCATCAGCAAGGAAGTAAGAATTGAATGGATATATCTTGTAAGCATATTAGTCATCAGTAATGACTCTCTTCTTTATTTTATCTTCAAGAGTGAGGAGCTTTCTAGGCAAGAATCTAATTCAATGATTTTTAATATGGGAATCTTCATTGCCTCTATTTTAATCATGATTTTGTTGATATCAGAGACTGGAAAATTCTTGACTGCTTTCTTCATTTTAACTTACTTCTAGACTTCAACTCTAAGAGACTCCACTGGGTTTCTTGATCTTCTCTTTTAGAGGAATCTATGCCCTGTAGATTCATGAATAAAGACAAAAATTTAATTGTGCTTTTTCTTTAAGTGCACTTTGAGGTCTCTAGTATGAGAATATGGCTTCTCACAGAACTCACAGATATACTTCCCATCTTTCTTTTAATGCTTGAGATATAATATTGGCATATCGTTGTGTATATCTCTCTAGTGTCTCTTATAAGTTGACTTGTAAGGGAAAACTTTATTGCATTATTTGCATTAATAGTCAACTTTGGCTGGTATTTATTAATGCTCTATGGAGGGTTGTTTAACTTCCTCCTCAATTTAGACAGCTTCTATTATAACCTCCTAATTAACTTATATTAAATCTCAAAGCTAGACTGGTCAAAGTTGTCATAAGTAGGCTCCCACTGAGTCCAAGCGTCTCTGGTCTCTACTTTTCTTGGTTGCTGGAATGATAACTTTTATTGACATGATCCAAGTAATGCCGCTCTTTTCTCAATAGGTTAGCGCTCATTTTAGTTTTCTGATATATTTTATTATAATAATGATAAAATCTACCAAGATTAACTAATATAGTAGAGTATAAGACACTCTGGTAGATTCTTTGATGAGAGGTAAGAAAATTAACTAACCATAAAAGACTGTAAGTTGACATATTTTATGAGAATTTTATACATTTTAGTAAATTAAAATACTCCTAATGAAGTTTTGTTTCTCTAGGAGGTCCTCCAAACAAGTTTGAACTTAATTTGGAGGTAATGCTATTAAACATTTTTAAATTTAATATGCTCCTAATTAAGTTTTAACCTTAAAATTTAACTCCTAATAAAGTCTGAACTTAATTTGGAGGACCTCCTAAATAATTAAACATTATTAGGAGCAATTTAATGGAGAAAGTTTGATAAAAATGGAAATCAATCTGTGAAACTTGGAGCAAGTTTTTCAATGCTTCTCCGTATATCTTTTCAAGGTTGACCTCCAGTAGGTCCTCCCTATTTAGTAGTAAGATTTTAATAAACTTAGGAGGGATATCCATAATTTTAAATTTCATTAACATTTCTACAAACTGGAAGCAAGATGGAGTCTATGAATGATGCAATGAAGAGAATTTAATCTCAAGATTTAATAGGAAAATTTCGAAGTAAAGAGGACCTTTATAGATATTTGGTATAGCAAGGTAAGTTCTTAAGTAAGATTAATCAATCCATTATAGTTGGATTGTTCTTGCCGACTTAGGAGGGAACTAAAATCTCATTCTTAAAAGCCTTACTGAGTGAAGAGAAAAAAGCTTTTAAGTCTAATGAAATTAGGATGATAGAGATACCTAATTACCCTGAAATATCAGTGACAAACCTCTATGACGATGCTATGAGTGACCCGGACGTAGCTCTCTACCTTCCATCAAAGCTACAGCTCTCTAATAAGTTGCCAGAGAGAAACTTCTTCTTTGGTGTTCTTGCAACTCTGAAACCTGAGTACTTAAGTGAAGTTATTTAAGAAGCTCACAAGAAACGATACAGCATCTCTCCTGAAGAAAAAGAGAAGCAAGTAGTATAAGTAAGTATTGATAAAATACATTCGAATCAGGGAATTGTGAAAATTAAAATACAAATTAAATTAATAATATTATTACTACTCATTTACTCTGCGTTTTGTCTTATATGCGAAAAGTGGTCAAACTGCTACTTATTATTACGAAATGGTCACTTTTATTAAGTTTTTTCGTCAAAATCGATATGAGTCATTCGGAACTCTATACAGTGACAAAATTCTCTATCAACTGTAAAAATGACCAACTTTACTATTTGTGATCAAAATTTCTGTTTTTGTATTTTTGTCTCTCCCATTTTAGCAGAGTGGTCAAAAAAATGGCCAAAGTGCAATATTTTAACCCAAGTGACCAGAGTAGTGGTCAAGGTGGAGATTCTCTCTAAAAGTGACCAGAGTGCTTGATTTCAACTGAAATGACCAGAGTAGTGGTCAAAATCTCCAAAAATCGCAGTTTTTTGTCTGAATTTGGTATCATGAGTCATTTTTCGAAAATATGCGGTGACCAAGCCAAATTTAGAGCAGAGTGGTCAAAAATCTTGAAAATCATTGTTGCTGGTCAAATTTGTTATAATCTATGTGGTCATAAAGTTCAATACTGCAGCAGTACCTGCAAATCGCTGCTGGTCAAAACAATTGAGCAGAAGTTGCAAATTTGCTAGTTTTTTGCTGAATTCCTATCAAACTGGATAGCATGATGCTCAGTGCATCTCCTCTCTCACCAACTCATTCAATTCTTGAAATATCTGATTTTGAACAAATTTTTGTCATATTTTAGCTTAAGTTGCTCAACTCCTCTGGTGTATACCTTGAGTGCATAGAAATTTGCTATATAGAGTGGAGGAGAGCAGAATTTGATGCCACTCGTCAAAACTTCATAATAGTTGAGCAGACTTATGAAAACTGCGATTTTCAGGGATCCTCATGCATTTATGTATTAATTTTAAGTAAAGTATTAATAGCAGCAGTAAGAGCAACAGTAATAGTGTAAGCCAGTAAAAATGACAATGCATTAGGTATAAGCGTTTATAGAAATTTCAATGTATGATGCAATTCTTGTTTTTGAGTAGAATCCCATACAAAGCCATACCTCAGAGTATGTATCCATTTCTTGATACTGAATGCCCAGAGTCCTCGAACATCATTCTCACTCATGTTTTTTATTATTTCTTGGATGCGCTTAACCAGCTGCACTCTATAAGTTTGTTATGAGAGTATGCTTACTTGCTGTTAATGTTCTGATGCTCGAGGTTCTTCTTGATGTATGCAAACAACTATTCGATTGGGTTGAGCCAGGGCGAGTATTCTGCGTTGAAAAGTACATTGACTTTGAAGCGACGAGCATTCGCAAGCATCTCTGAATATTTATGAATTATAGCATTATCCATCAAGAGCACCACCTTCTTATTTCACAAGTCTTTGTCAGTTCTTATACTTCTCAGCGTCTGATATATAAAGTTCTCAAACAGCACTGAATCAAAACCTCCCTCAATTATTTAAGTGGAGAGCACTCTGTCAACTGCAATCGCAGCTATCAAACTCATTGAATATTATTATCTTTTCACAGTTTGCTTTGCAATCGACAACTGCCGTGCTTTCTATCCATAATCGCCTAAATTGGATAGCATCTCCTGTCGATACTAAGAGATTGGCTTATAAGTGAGGTCTAGCTTCTATTAATCTCTCATCATTGAGTGAGGTTTATCATACTCCTTGGATTCTTCGAGTTGACTATGAGTTTGAGAAATGTCATCTATAAGTAAAGTTGATTAGCTTTGGCAACAATAGTTCAACTGCCAAATGAGAAGTTGGATGGAAGTCTGCTTATTATAAGATTGGTTGGATAGAGTCATACTCAGTTTGCAATAGTTGGATTTATAAAACCTAAATATGGAGCTATGCAATATGCGAGCGGGTCCATACAACTTGGACCCATACAACTTGGATCCATAAAACATGGATTCATGCAATCTGGAACCATACAACCTTGGGGTGGAATCATACAACCTTAGAGTGGAACCATACAATCCAAGAGATATCTTCAGGGTATCTTCTTTTGAATAGTTTAAGTTATTGCATTATTCCAAGAATTCATCTAATGACTCACGTCTCCTTCATTCTAATGAGCAACAGAGTTGAGTAGTGATTCATACTAATACTGAAAGTATAGGTTGACTCAACCGATCACAGATCTCTTCGACAATATACCATCCTATTGCATCTTCCACCAACTTCCAAATTGAAACTTGTATACTTACTCTCATCTATATTCGAGCTGCTCAAAACAGACAATGATAGCTTTCTCGGAGTCAGTTGATTTACTTCTCTCTTTCTCTAGCCTATCAACGAACTGCTTGATTTCTTCAAAGTCGATTGCAATCTTAATTTTTAAACTTTGTCAATCAATGGCGTGAGCCCAGAATGAATTCGTTTTATTTATTCATCATCTGAAGTGACTTTCTTTGCAGTGCTCTGCAACTTCAAATTTCTGAATTTCTTCAAAGTACTCGATTAGTTTTGAGGACTGTCTTCAACTTCAGGAATAGGAGATAAATTTTCATTCTGCTTCTGCTTTGCTTTCAGATACTAGCGAGGTGGAGTTTGCAAAATTACTTACTTCTATAAATCATTCAATAAAAATTACAATCGAATCGCTTACTTTTGAGCTGCTTGATGATTTCGCTGATTTATTGAAATTAGATTGCTTTGCAAATTTAGTCAAACTACTATTACTAGAGTGGGGTTTAGAAATCGACTTTGCTCTGCTCTGCAATAGTGAATGATTTTTGGGTGATTACTAATCCTTAGCAGTAGCTTAAAGATTAATGCCTTGAGAAGTATTTTAAGCAGGCAAATTGCTTGCTCTTAAGAATGGAACTGCATTCATTTCATTTGGCGATTACTAGAAATAATCATGATTCTGCGACTTGCCAAGTAGCATCTCTCCATACTGCAGCTCCTTATCGCTTGCGATGATTCTACTATACTTTTTACTTGCAATGAATTTTCTCTCATTATTCTTCCTCTTGCCAAGAATGCTCTTTTAATTTAGTGCCCACTATTTAGGAGGCAAGTAGTCGGATCTGAAATTACTTTCATCAACTGATATAATTACTGCATCCTCACTTAAGAACTAAGATAGCAGTCGACTCACCCACAAACGCTTGCCGTAATAAGCAGGATCCCTATACTTGAAATTCGCTGCTTCTGTCTTACCAAACTTCAAATGAAACTACTCCTTGAGAATTTTATGAATCGTTGAGATGCAAGGCACTTTGAATGTATACTTTGATGGCAAGCTCGTTTTCATTTCTTGCAATCGATTGTGAATATTTCTTCCAGTGCACTGATAAATCCCAACTTCTTCGATGCATTCGCCAACAGCAGCAACCAGCTGCTCATTATCTCTCTCCCTTCTCTTGCCAGATTTTTTGGTTTTTAAGGATGCAATACTTTGGTTTTCAACTCATGCTTAAACTTCTCAACAGTTCTTGATACAAACTCTGCTGTCACTCGCAACTTCTTAAAAATTTACTTTGGCTTCAACTAATCTTCCATATACATTCTTACTATCTCAAGTCGCTTATGTGCAAGCTTTGCTTCTCGAGGCTTTAGATAGGGATTGCTTCTTAAAGATGATTAGAGTTTAGCTGCTTTGAATTTTAAATCAGAGATAGAAATCCAGTTTGAATCAATTGCGTTGATTGCTTATCTTTAGTAGATCCAGATATCTAAATATAATTTGGATTAGAGTGATTCTTAAATTTTAGATTATTCTACTTACCAACTTTGATTTGCGAAAATTATTTAAGAACTGCTCAAGGTATTAGCAGAGTGAATCGTCGTTGAGCAAGCTCTTCAAATCTATAACATCTTTCAAATATGCATCGATTCCTTCTAATGGCATATATATGATCAAACCTCCTTGCAAGGAACCCACTTGAGGAGAACCTCACCAGAGTTGAGGAGAGTTCCTGTATTGTAAGAATATTTTGCAGGAGCAATCACTTGCACGAAATTCCTTCCTAAAATCACAGGTCCCCACTTTATAATTTGCTTATCTTAAACCTTGATTCAACTTTGCTTGATATTTTGAAATGAATGCTGGCTTAGATGATCGTCGCTGACGATCGAGTGTTGCGATAGCTCTTGCAAAGATGGCGATAGTTATTCAGATTGCTTGCTTGATTTTTTGGATCTCTGAGCTGCGTTCATTTTTATTTTAATTTTAATAAATCTAAATCACAATATCTATGAATATTCTTTAAAATAATAATATATTTTATTAAAATGAGTTATCTTCACTCTAATGCTAAGGAGCCTGCTGATGTTTCTTATTATAAGATTTACTTTCCTATGGTATTTAGTTTTGAATCGACATCAATTACTCAAATATAAGAAATGTATGGTAGAGGCGCAAGCGCTTTTTCAATTCTTTTAAATACCCTGCTCACTATTCATAAAAGTGGTCAACACAAAGCTAAGATGTTTGAAGGATCTATGTTGACATTTTTGTTGATGTGCGATGATCTATGGAGCATGTGTATCAATACAGTCTTAACGAAGCTTTACAATTCAAAAGACTCTCCTCATAATGATGTGATGCATATCATTTAGAAGGCTTACTCTTGCTTTGTTACTCAACCTTCATAAGCTGCATAATCGTAACTCAAGAATTATAAGGGGAAAATTTCTAAAAACGATTATGAAATATTGGGAACTCGATACTCAGATTATGATGAGTTTAGGAAAATGGTAGTTCCTCAATGCTAAATCAACAAGAAGTTGCACTATGTCAACAATGCTATCTTTTAAGACAAGAAAAACATCATTCATGTGTACAAACGAAAGGAAAAAGATAATGAGGAATCTTCCATGATGAAATTCGATCAAACTTTGAAAAGCTTGCTCAAGGTCACAGAAATTGAATTGAAAACAGTGTATGCTTAATTCTAAAACTATTTATGATGCTCACATTAAGAACAGAGAAGCTTATGAGCAAAGAGTTTTTGCAAAGTTGCAAATAGATCCTTCAGTTAAGAATAAGAAAAAATCAAAGAAAAAATCTTATGCCAAGAAAAATCAAAATGTCATTACTCCTCATACAAACATACCACCACTTCCAAATACACCACCACTCAATTCTATCAATGAAAATTCAAGAAGAAGAAAAGGGTGATGCTTCCAACAACTAAGAAGTTTATGAGCAGCAAAATCATGTGCAATTGTACTATAGTTAAATGCACGATTAGACATGCCATTAGCAAATTTTAAATTTATTCACACAGCAGCGTTTGAATGACATCCACAATCAGTTTATCGTTGCATTGAGCTAAAGCAAATTCCAATCTTAATTGACATCGTCAAGGTTTATTAGGGATCATGAGCAGTTAAGTAAAAGGTTGTTGAAGCAATACAACAAGAAAATTATTGAAAGTGCTTGCACACCTCTGACTTACTAAGAACAGTAGGATCAAATTGAAAAAATGATGAAGGACCTTTCAAAGGATTAATAGAGCATCACTGGTTCTTATGATTATTTCAGAGTTTTTACAAAAAAAGATCCTGGTTCAACAAGCAAATTTAGTTAAATTTCAGGAGATCAGTTAAGACGCGGCTGAAAATTATATAACTTTGATGAAGCACCAATTGAAATTAGATTAAATTGAAGTCAACAAGGCCAGCTAAGGAAATGTTGCTGGAATAAATAATTTCCTTGATTATAAGGAGAAACAAAAAGTGAAACAAAAAGCAAAGAGAAAGCAACAGGATGAAGCCAAGAGATAAAGCAGCAAGTAAATTTGATGAACTAGAACCCTAAGGATTTGGGGGTTCCTGATAATACTTTTCAAGTTTAAAAAGATAAAACTGTGACGTTCTAGTTTCTCGATAGACGTTCTAACATAGAAATGAGTGATGGCAGTGTGCTTTCCAGATCATCTGCTCTTGAAAATTATCCTGATGACCATGCATACCTAAGGTTCGAGTATGTCAAGGTCGCTCAAAAAACTATGAGAGAGTCATAACTTTACATCCTATCGAGCATGAAAACATTTGCCCTCGATTGTTATGACTATATCACTCAATAATTGGAACCTTAAGCACAGATTAAATTTTCTGGATCACCTTTCTTTGAGGAGACAAGCTACAGGCTAATGTACACTCCACACTACTTTTAAGAATAATAATTCAGCTACAAGATGCATGCATTTCAGATGCGCAGCAAGGCTATAATTTTCAATTTGAACAGTACTTTCAAAACATCTCTTATAATGGACCCAAGCAACTATTGTTATCTATCAGAAATTATGGGCTTGCTTGCAATTATCAATGATGCCCCTATGTTTCCCAACTCCACAGCTTTTGCAATGATGCTCTGTGGTTTGTTGTAAATGCATCCTCACTACTTTTTAAATGATTACTTTCTCAACCCACTAAGATTCCCTCTCATTGATGTTATGAATTGGTGTGCGTTTGACAATAAGTCCAGGAGCTATAAAGTATCTCGCATTCAGTAACTTGATATATTTGAGAGAGATCTCACCAGAGTAGAAAGTCTTTGCATGTTTCTTAAAAGCAATAAAGCATATTTTGAAGAGTTATTTAAGAACAAAGGCACTATATTCGTCGAACTGCTTTTTAAAAACTGCGACAATAAAATTCCTCAAAGTCACTTTGTAGTTATTAGATGCGATAAATTTGGTCAACTCTAATATATGAGCAATAGATACAACAAACTAACCAAACTTCCTGTTGAAATAAAGGACTTTGATGGTAAAAATACATGGATCAATAATCTCATTCTCGAACTGACTAAAGACTCTGGAATACGCGCAGGAAGTAAAATTGTGTTTTGTATCAATATTTACTAATGCATAAGAGACTTAAAGCCATAGCTATCAATTCTAGGAGGATAAGCAGACACTCGCATTCTGGCAAGAGAATTCTTTTAGAGATTTTTCAGTTGGTAAGTTTTGTTATTTATTAATTACTATAGGTATTCCTGCAAAGAGTTGCCGTTTGCAATTGCTGACTTGAAACGCTCAATAGATTACTTAAAGACTCAGACCTGCTGTCTCACTTATGAAAATGCTAGCGACATCGATTATAGTGATGAAGACAATGAAGCAACTGAGTTCATCAATCAAAGCCCTGAAGATATTCTCTCAATCAGCAATATTTAAGAGAAGTTGACAACTTTTTCAAACATAATGAAAGACCCTTCTCATTGTGCAAGTAAGTATACTGTTTTAACTAACTAATTACCTTAGGTTTTCATTGCAATAAATTAGCTGGTATTATCGATCCAAGAAGCTAACTATACGATCCCTATCAAGTTATCGACTTAAGTTTATAACTAGCTGATACCATCTCTCTCTTTACCAAGCAATATCGCTAACTTTAAAATGGATTACAATAAAAACTATTCAACTTCGGCAAGGATTTTTATGCGATGCTGAAAGCATAATTGGATAGTTCCATGATACAGTAGAATGCCAATTTGTATTATTAGCATAGTGAAAGGTAAGATTTGTTATTATTTTAAAGCATGTTATATTTTAGGCTTGGAGAGATTTTAACTGATAGGAGGTAATTCAATATCGAGCAACTAAACGTTCAACTTCCTTCAGACTTAAGAGCCGCGATTGAGACCACGAAATTTATTGCATCAACTTAAAAAGCTAAGCAGCCTTTGCCACCTATATAAACCAAAATTTGCATTCTCACACGCTACCAAGATGATTTCTGTGATGTTGTTTAGAATCAAAT
>ARYC01002260.1:0-29795 GCA_000711775.1 Oxytricha trifallax
AAGTTCCAATAAAAATGGTTGAAGAGGAGGAAGAGAAAAAAGAAATTAAAGCATTACATTTATGTTCAGAGTGTGAGAAGAACTTCACTTATAAATCTGCTCTTAAGCGTCATATCTTAGAGTAGCTTTTTAACAAGCCAAACCTCTATCTTAAGCATGATAAGATAGATGGAAAATATTTTTGCCCTTATTGCAATAAGCAATATAACCATTCAAGGGATTTAAAAGTTCACCTATAAAACCATCATGTCAAGAAGTTTGATGTCATAGATCCTGAGACTGGTGAGGTCTTCCTTCAAAAAAGAAACCCAAGACACCCTTTAGAATCCTTGGAACAAAGAGTTAAGAAAGAAAATAAGCTTATTAAAGCAGTGAAAAACCTCCCAGCTTCTGAGATAGTGAAAATCACTCTGAAAATACAAGCACTAAAGCTTCCAATTTTAAATGTAATTGACCTTAAAGAATGTAAGGAAAGTTATCTTATACTTGAGGATAAGTTTGTGAAAAAGGTCATACCTGATAAGCAGATTTATCCATTCAACTACTTTAAATGCGATGACAAGTATCAAATGGAATATGTCAATGAGTACTAAGCTCTTACTAAAGCAAGGGATAGACAGTGCAGATTTATAATTAAGCTCGATGCAATACTCCTTGCTCAAGATCAAGTTGCTTTTCCTACCTCTATATTAAATGACATTAAGAGACTACATTTAAGATTAAAGGATTCCAAAGTAGCTACCTCATATTCTTACAAATATTTGCAAAGGCATAGAAGAGTTGCACACTTTAGGATATGTTCATAGAGACTTGAAGCCTGAGAATATAATGCTTGACTATTCACCTCTCAGAGTAGTAATAATTGATTTCAATAGATCATAAAGAGTTGAAGCTTCAGGACTTGGCAACGTTTATGGTACTCCTGGATACTTCCCAGAAAGGAGGACTGGAGAGATGGTGAATTAAGTAGGATGTATGGGCAATAGCAGCAATTATTGCTGAATGCGATATGCAAAGAAATGATTACTATAGCTGTAAGAGAGAGAAAGATTCAAAGCAGAGAATAAAGCAATATCTAGACTAGAATAAGATAAAGGTAAAATGAAAGATATGGCTGAGCAGATTATCTTAAGACCAAACCACAGAGAAAACAATAGACTAAATGATCAACTGGATAGGAGATATAAAATTTAGAAAATTAGCACATGATGCCAAGGTATAGTTTGAGTGAATAGTAAAAATAAAACCCCTCTAACACACACTACTATACATTACATTTAAACATTAAACCCCTACATAAACCTATTAAAACCCTAATAAAGAATGCACTAATAGTCTACTTTAATCAATCAAAAACTCAATCAAACTACTGAAAGGGTTTTGGGGTTTTGATTGAGATCCTCTTTGATTCTAAATCTTGAGATCATTTCTTGAGCCTCAACCCTCTCCATTACATTACTCATAGATTCATTCGTTTTTCCTTCTCTTGTTATTGAATTTCAAATTTTTATATATTCGAGTTCTGGATCCTATTCTTTAAAATATTACTATTAAATATAGCCATCTTATACATCTTATAGGAGGTCAACCTGGTAAAGATACGTGGAGAAAGTTCTCAGAAGCTGTAACAAACTTCAGAGATGGAGCTCCATTTTTATCAATTTAGTTCCATTAAATTAGTACTAAATTTGTTTAAATTTAATTAGTACCGGTACTAAATCCGTTAAACTTTAATTGGTACCAATTTAATAGTACCAAAACTTAATTAGTACCTAGTTTTAATCCAGTGAGGTTTTAATGGAAAAGTTCCAATCTGGTTCAAAACTTAATTGGAAGCAGTACCAACCTGAACTTTATCTGAGTTGGTACCAGAATCAAAATTATTAAGAGCAAAATTACAAAAATTATTGTTATAGACTAAGTATAAATATGAAGACTTAGAGCTGAGATCAAACCATCATTAATGATGTAGAAACTCCAAATAGTACAGCTATTGCTAAAGAGGTTTTAAGAGCTTTATAATAGAAATTTAAATTTGAATTTAAACATGGCGGTCAACTTAAATCGTAGAGCGGCCCTCAAAACCCCAAAACCCCTTAGTGAGGTTTATAAGTGCTTTGATTAGTAGGGTAAAGTTGGGGTTTTATTAGGGTTAGTAGAGAAATTAGGCCAGTTTGCAAAATGAGAAATAGAAATTAGCGATTATTGGGGTCTATTTATGAAGAGAAATATTTAGATTTACTGCTTAAGCTTAGGTATGGTGCGAGTATTAATATAGACTAACGCAAACAAGTGATGAATTATTGTGCGATTGCAAAGCTATTGTGTAAGAGTAATTCGACTGTAAGAGATCACTGATTGCTAGCTGTTTAGCATTTCAATTCTGGTTCTTGATAACATCCTGTAAGAAAATAAAAGTTCTCTTAGCAGCATATTGAATATCTCTGCGATTCTAAGACTCTTAAGTATTGGGCACATTTCCCACTTGACTAGCGAGCTGTGATGTTTCATCGCAAGTTTCCTGACATGCGTATCTCACCATAGACTATCGCAAATATTTATTGAAGGAATGGCATTACCTTCAAGACTGTCAATAGAGTGAAGAGAGTGATTGACTTTACTCTGCCATTTTATAGTAATAATTTAAACTATATATATGATTAAATGCAGAAGTCTATTGATAATAAAATCAAGTTCATACACGCTGATGAAGCTGTGTTTACGTTCAACACCTTTAATAATAAGTCTTGGTACAAGAAGTACGATAATATAGAAGTGTATGACTAAAAGGTTAAGGTCGTCACTCACGCAATTTTGGCTGCTATCAGCGAAGATTCAGGCTTAGAAACTTATGTTATTCATCCTCGCCCTATTAAGCGAGAGCAGTATATAGAGTTCTTACATAAGCTAAGAGATAAGTACAACGATCAAGAGATCATCCTGTTTGTTGATAACCTCTCACTTCATAAGACTAAGGAATCTAAGAAAGCTTATGAAGAGTTAAAGATAACTCCTGTGTATAACGTTCCTTACAGTCCTCAATTTAATGGAATCGAATTCTATTCGAGTTAGATTAAGACTCACTACAAGAAACTCTTGCTGTATCACCTAATGCATGATCTACCAATCGACACAGTAGACTTAATACAGAGTAGTTGCAAGAGAGTCGGTAAAGACTAGACTACGATATGTGCAAGGAAAGGAAGAATGAATGTTTATTAATAAGTGTTAGACTTAAATGAATGAATTATTTAACATATCAAACGAACTCTTAAATGGATTCGGCTTCTCTTTCTTTTATTCCTCTGGTGCTATACTAAGACCCATGTTTCTTCTCTTTGTACCAGCACCAGCATCAATGTTCATTTCATCAGACTTTTAAACTTAATTATAAAGTCTCTTGCTAACTTAATGAATGGTCTGAGACTTTCTCTATCTGTGAACCTTTGCATTCTCTTTCATTAGAAATATACCAGTTCCAGGTTTCCCTAAAAAGTTATAAATCAAAGCTTACTAGAGAGATAAGGATGCTTCTTAAGCTCTGCTAGCCACGTCTCGCTTATTAGTATTCCTTGCTTCTTTTAATCTTCAGGAGAAATAGAGTAGCGTTTCTTATGAGCTTCTTCTATAATTTCTCACAAATAATCCTCTTTGATTGTACCAAGAACACCAAAGAAGAAGTTTCTTTCAGGCAACTTATTTGAAAGCTGCTTCTTGCTAGGAAGGTAAATAACCACTTCATCATCTTTCATTGCATCCTCGTAGAGATTTGTGACTGAAATCTCTGGGTAGTTAGGTATTTCAATCAGTTTGATTTCTATGTTTTAAAAGCTTTCTTCTCCTCGCAGAGTATTGCTTTAAAGAATGATATTTTAGTACCTCCATCGTTGGAAGGAATAGACCAACTGTATACATAGTTGATTAACATCAATTTATTTTACCATGCTAAGTAAGGTATCGATAGAGATCCTCCTTGCCTCTGAATCTTGATATCATTTCTTGAGCCTCAACCCTTTTCATTTGGTCATTGAATGATTCCATCTTTGTTCCTCTTCCTATTAATGAATTTCAAGTTTTAATTTATAGACTTCTGGATCCTATCCTTTAAAAAATTACTATTAAATATGGGCATCTTATAGGAGGTCAAACCTGTAAAGATACGTGGAGAAGGCTCGCAGAAGCTGTAACAAACTTCAGAGATGGAGCTCCATTTTTCAATTTAGTTCCATTAAATTAGTACTAAATTTGTTTAAATTTAATTAGTACCGGTACTAAAATCGTTTAAGTTTAATTGGTACCAATTTAATAGTACCAAAACTTAATTAGTACCTAGTTTTAATCCAGTGAGGTTTTAATGGAAAAGTTCCAATCTGGTTCAAAACTTAATTGGTACCAGTACCAACCTGAACTTTATCTGAGTTCGTACCAGAATCAAAATTATTAAGAGCAAAATTACAAAAATTATAGTTATAAACTGAGTATAAATATGAAGTCTTAGAACTGAGATCAAACCATCATTAATACTGTAGCAACTCCTACATAGTCCAGCTATAGCTATAGAGGTTTTAAGAGCTTTATAATAGAAATTTAAATTTGAATTTAAACATGGCGGTCAACTTAAATCGTAGAGCGGCACTTTTAGGAGCAGGTCAATCAATGCTTAACTTTGGTTCAAAGAAACAAGAAGTTATATATATTGAGAGGGAGGCAGAGCTAAGAGCTCTTGAATTTGAAGCACAGGTTTTTATTATATAGGTTTAAAACATGAAACAGAAAGCTGAAATAGAAGTTTAAACATTAATAAAAGATGTTGAGGAAGAAAAGGAACAGCTTCAGATTTAAAGGATTAAAACTTTTGAATGCCAAGACTGCTAAAATTTTTTCTCTACTGATTCCAGTTTGAAGAGACATATGAAAGAGGTTCACTCTGGGAAAGCCAAGGTGTATTTTAAGCATGATAAGGTCGATGGCAGGTACTAGTGCACGACTTGTGAGAAGTCTTAAACTCACTCAGCTAAAGTTAAGAAACATATGCAGAAGCATCATCTAAGTGAGTTCTTGATTTAAGATAAAGAGACTTAGAAATTAGTGCCCGCTAAAAGAAAATCTAATAATCTTGAGACTTAAAAAGAACAACAGGAGAAGCTCAAGAGGGAGAAGCGAATAGAATTAATGAATCAACCTGCTGGTAATGTCTTTATAGCATGCTTTTAAGAGAGAGCCATGTATATTCCTGCACTAAATGCAGTAGACCTTAGCAGTTGTATTGAAAACTACTTACATATAAACGTACCTGCTAAAGCAAAACTCATAGTGGTTGATGACTATGCCTACAAGGTATATCCTTTCAGCTATCTCCTTAAAAACGAGCAGTATCAAAATGAGTTTGCTAACGAATATATTGTACTCAGAGAGGCTTAGAAAAAGATTGCAAGAATTTGCTCAACCTAGATGGTGTTATTTTAGGATTTGGTTTCATCGCACTAAGGCTAAAAAAGTTTGAAATAACTCTCCAAGATTATCTATATTAAACAGATACCCAGATGACTTGAATGATATTCTATCTAATATGATAAAGGGTGTTAAGGAACTTCACGAGCTTGATACGTTCATAGAGATTTGAAGCCTGAAAATGTTATGCTAAACCTTGCCCTTTAGAGTAGTTGTAATCGATTTTAATAGAGCCTTAAGATAAGAGATTGTAACCTTAGCAAAGGTTCTTGGTACTCCAGGTTACTTCCCAATCAGAGAGAAATGGACTAATGGCTCTATTTAGTGGGATGTTTGGGCAGTAGCTGCAATAATTTTAGAGTGCGATATGGAAAGCATGACTTACATTAATACAAAATATGAAAAATAATCAATAAATCTAGCTGAGAAGCACATAAAACTAGATGATGTATGCTAAGAAATAAAGAAGATTGTAGAGAAGATAATAGTAAGAGCTCCAGCATATACAAGACAATCCTTAGACGATATGCTCGAACCACTAAAGAGAGCGAGATTCAAGAGATACAACAAAGACAAGCAAGTAAAATTTGTGTGATATAATTAAACTAATACTCATTAAATACATATTAAACTCAAAATAAACTTCCGTTTTCTCTACTAACCCTAATAAAACCCCAACTTTACCCTACTAATCAAAGCACTTATAAACCTCACTAAGGGGTTTTGGGGTTTTGACTATTAAGAGTAGGTTAATCAATGCTTAACTTTGTTTCAACCAAGAAACAAGATGTTATATATATTGAGAGGGAGGCAGAGCTAAGAGCTCTTGAATATGAAGCACAGGTTTTTAATGTATAGGTTTAAAACATGAAACAGAAAGCTGAGATAGAAGTTTAAACATTAATAAAAGATATTGAGGAAGAAAAGGAATAGCTTCAGATTTAAAATATTAAAACTTTTGAATGTTAAGACTGCTAAAACTTTTTAATGCTAAGACAGCTAAAACTCTTCCTCTACTGATTCAAGTTTGAAGAGACTTATAAAAGAGGTTCACTCTGGGAAAGCTAAGATATATTTAAAAAAGCATGATAAAGTCGATGGCAGGCATAAGTGCACTACTTGCATGAAGTCTTACTCACTCTGCTAAACAAGATAATGAGGCTTTAAACTTGTACCTGCCAAAAAAAATATAAACTCTTGAATCTTAAAGGGAGCAACAGAAGAGACTGAAGAGATATAAAAGGTTTGAATTAATAAATCAACCAGCAACTGGTACTTATATAGCATGCTTATAAGTGAGAGCTATGAACATAACTGCACTAAATGCAATTGACATTAAAATCTTTATTGATAATTATTTGCATATTAACGTGCCTAACAAAGTTTAATGTGGTAGATGAGTACGCTTACAAGGTATACCCTTTCAAATATCTCATTAAGAACGAGCAGTACCAAAATGAGTTTGCCAATGAATACATAATACTAAGAGAGGCTTAGAAAAATAGTGCAAGAACTTCTTTAAACTCATGGAGTTATCCTTGGACATGGATTTATTGCTTTAAGACTTAAAAAAAATTGAAATGACTTAAAGAGAGTATTTCTACAATAATAGATATCCAGAGAATTTGAATGAGATACTAACAGAAATGACTAAGGGTGTGAAAGAGCTCCATGATCTTGGGCATGTTCATAGATATTTGAAGCCAGCAAATGATATGCTAAATATCTGTCCTTTAGAAATAGTCATCAATGATTTCAATAGAGCAATAAATAAGAGATAGTGACTTTAGCTAAGCTCCTAGGTACTCCGGGGTACTTCCTATCAGAGAGGTGGACTATGGTTCAATCTAGTGGTATGTCTAGGCAGAAGCTGCTATCATCTTAGAGTGCGATATGAAAAACATGTCTTACTTTTCTACTAAGCATGAATAACAATCAATTAGTTTAGCATAGAAGCATATAAATTAAGAAAGTATCTGTGATGAAATTAAGAGGATAGTTGATGATAATCATAATAGCCTCCGCCTATCCTCGACAATAATTTGATGACATGCTTTAACCACTACAGATAGCAAAATTCAAGAGATACATCAAAGACAAGCAGATAAAATTTGTTTGAATTAATACAACTAACACTCTATAATATACATTAAATTCACATAAAACTGCATTTTCTCTACTAATCCAAATAAGACCCCCAACTACAACCTACAAATCAAAGCACTTATAAACCTCACTAAGGGGCTTTGGGTGTTTTGAATCTTAACGCTACCAAGGAATTTCAAATTAAAACTGCCAGATAATTAATTAGATTAAAGATTAATTTAAATGTTTAATGTATGTTTAATGATTAAAATCAAATAAATTTAATATATCACTGTTTAATACTTAAATCAAACCATCAATCTTATTCGTGACATAGAAGTATCTGAGTGATTGACGTCGCAATTCAAGTTACGTGGCAGTCATGAAGTAGAAAACTCCTAAAAAACCATGTCCTCTATCGCCTAGTTTTCCTCCTGAATCAAGATTTCGACCAGTAATAACCTGGAGAAAGAGCTCGCTTCAGCACCCTAACCCGGTGTGGGGGAAAAAATCCTTATCGTTGGCTTCAATGGTTTTCGTCTTCTCACTATTGAAGGAAGAATGTACTTTTATCATTTTCCCTATTACCTATGAAGCTGAACTCAAGCCAGATGACTCATCTAAAGCAATGAAATTTTATGATTCAGCCACTCAAGGAATGTAGTAGCTGACAGATTGAGCTTCTTCGACTGGTCGGTCATGCTTTGCGCCCAGCAACCCCTAATTGCCCTCAGTTGGCTTAAGTATAATAAAAAGGTCAATTAGAAAGTCTTAAGTGAGATTGGTACCTCACCTAGCAATAAACTTTTTAATTTAATAATTAAATAAGAAATGAATTTATATATTTAAGTACATAATTATAAAATAATAGACAATGGATTGTAGAAGCAGCATTTTAAGAAAATTTTGAAAGAAATATCTTTTTCAAAATATTATAGAACATTTTTAAAAGTATTCATAATTCTTTATGAAAGCAACATAATTTGAAAAGCATCATGATTAGATATATGCGTATAAATTAATTGAGAAATTGAGTTTACAGACATATTAAGTTAAAAAACAGAATCAAGATTTATAAAAAGATAATTAATATAATCCAATTAAAATTTATGTAATGAAAAAGATTATAAATCCAACTCCAAAGAGGTCCTTCTAATGTTACATATTTTGATTCGCTATGAAATCATTTCGCCAACAAAGCATTACAAGCTGATTTTAATACTCAATAATATTGCCAAGATTTTAAATGTCTACTTTAGATTTTTCCGAACAGTACACTAGATGAAGAAATAAGCTCTGGGCAAAAATGGAGCTTCTTAAAAGGAAAAAGGTAAATTATACCTCAATATATGAAATAATTTCTGATTGCATAAAAAACTTTAAGCGAATGGAAAGAGTTTCTCTCCACATCAGTGCTAAACCTTTTAATAGGCTTACTCCTCACTATAATTTACTTCTTTCAGCTTCATTACATTTACAAGAGATACCAGGTTATGAGATTAAATAAAAAAATAATAAAGAATAAATTAATTCAAAATCAAGAGGTTCTATGAGCTCATTTGCATGATGAACCAATTCAAAAATTTTAATGTAGATGAAGTCATTTTTAATAAATATGTCGTTTCGTATCCTCATGAGCTCGAACATCATTGAACAAAAAACTACACAAGGGGCAACAACTATATACTTTTGCACTGATAGTTACTATAAGTAGGGTAGTTGGACTTGAAGGCTTCAATACAAAGATTAAGGTCATTCAAAAAGGATGATGTGAAGGCAGTAATTGAGTAACTTCAGCTTTAAAATACCAAACCATGCTGTCATATTTTGAAAAATTTGAGCAAAATAGTTTTAAGATAGAATAAAGGATGCTAATAAGAATTAGAGAAATTTTGAATATTTAAGAAAACGATCATTAATAATCAAAATTTAGATATCCAATAATAATATTTAAAAAAAATCAAGTAAAATTGACTAGCTAAGTCTAAATCCATTTTTGACTTAGCTCGTATTTATAAATCAACTTACTTTTTAGATAAACTAACTTTAATATTTATATTCAAAATCCTTTATTCGTGTTTTAAACATTTTATCCAATAATAATTTGCCTTATTAAAATAAATCACCATTAATTAATTCGTTTAGCAATAATTAAAAAATGTTTTTACTTTTTAACATTTGCTAATGTTTTTAATTAAGAGCATAGTTCATTTTATATATTTAATATTTATTCTCAATTGCACTTTACATTAACAAAAGTAAATTTATTTATATATCAATAAAATAAATTATAAACCACTATTCTTGATTATTTAATCATTCTTTGGAAAATGTAAATAATTTCTCTAAATGCTTGTTTAGCGATATATATTTCTATGGATTCCATTAAATGAGGTGTTTTAAAAATAAAAAATAACAAGTTTGGTGATAATTGCTCATTATATCAATAAGGGTTAAACTCAGAATTCTAAAATCATAGAAGACTCTATGAATGAATTCATTCACCGAGAAATGGTTAGGAGGGTAGTTTAAAAAATCTATTAAAGATGAAAAACTATATTGCGCAAATATATTTAGCAATGAGTATAGCGAATAAACAAAATTGGATCACTAGCCAAACTCATTATGAGAAATTCTGCTTTTTGTTGACTAATGAGCTACTAGAAAGCCTCTATTAAGCACTGGTTTTCTTTTAATTACCAATTTTTATAAATATTCTGAAAAAGATATTAATATCTCATGGTAGTCAAGCTTTTTTTTATAAAACTCGCGATTTCTAATTTTATTTCAACATAAGTAGCAGTGCTTTATTACTTGAGAAATAAAGGCTGTAATTATTGCTCTTTATTTAAATATATATATATTATTTAATTTATATTTCTCCTTCTCTTCCACTAAGGTGTCCCCTGTTTTTCTAATTCTTTTATCATTCTTGATAAGTCAAAATAGATTTGTTTGTTTGAAGGGTTCTTTCCTCTTACCCCATAAAACTGATTTCTATCTTGTAAAACAGTATAGTAGGGTTATTAATTCATGAATCTCATAATTTCTTGGTACTCTCTATCCTGTTCGATTGCTTTCTTCATCGATAGCTCTTCAAAGTTAGGTATAATGAGCTCAACTACCTATACAGATTTAAATATATTTTATTTTCTAGAAAAAAACTGTCTTTGATTAACCTCATTTTTAGATGCTCAGAAATATGAACTCTAAGTGATTATGATGATTTTAAGCAAATTAAGGAAGACCTAATATTATGGACGATAATCACAACTAAATCATTCTAGTTTAGGCCTGACCAAACTCTAAGTGATACACAACTAAATCATTCTAGAAGAGGCCTGACATAACTCTAAGTGATAATAAATAAAAATCTAACTGTTGAACCTCTGTAAACTAACCCAATCATTTTTCAATTTTTATCGTGATAAGATTTCTCTAATACTAGTACATTTAAAACTTATCTTTCAGATAAATTTATCAATATATTGAAATATTAGTATAATATGGAAACATAGTACATTAATGACTTCATATAAAAAATCATAAAAATGCCCTATATTTAATTGTAATTCAAATTTTGAAAAGAAAATATATTTAATTAAATTAAACGTATCTTATTATAAAATATGTTGAATATAGTGTAATTAAAAAAGGATTTTTATTGAAAAGATTAATAAAATATAATAATAATGGTATTTAGATGTATAAATGTGCTATAATTTTCCTAAATTATAAAAAATATTATTTAAAAGAAATAAACATTCTTATAAAAACTAGTATTTATAAAAATATTTAAATATAAATTGTTTATAATATAAGAATATAAATATTTTATAAAAACGCAAATAAGAACAAAAGTTTGTATTTAACTTTGAATTACAAAAAATTAAATAATAAAGAAAACCATTAAATCATCATATAAAAAAAAATAAATTAATTTAGAATATATAACAAATTGACTTTCCGTCTAAAATCTTTCATCAGATTGTAGATATCTAAAAATATACGTTTCCCAAATAAAGACTACAAAGCTTTGAAAAATTGTTAAAGTGTGCATAATTTCAGATAATGGGGTTAAGATCTTCAAGATCTTAATTCATTGCATGTCTTATAATGATAATACAGAAAATTATTAAGTATTATACTTCTATAAGAGACGATTTGAAATAATACTGATGAATAAGTCTAAATATTTAAGAAATCTTTTGCTTTTAATTTTACATTACAATAATTATTGAGATCTTTACTTTGGGAAAATTGAGTAGCTTCTCGTCGTCAAAAATATAAATGCAAAGACAAGAAAATTTTGAAAATTAAAAGTTAATTAAGCTCTATTAATTTATTTTTGGCGAAACGTAGACAAAGGCTCATAATATGTTGAAACAAATTTCATCTTCGATATTTTCAGAATTTTTTAATTGAACGATTGGGATCTTTTGTGAGCTCTTAGAAAGAATTATGAGTATTGCAAGCATCATTAGATATTAATTGAGGTAAAATAAGTCCAATGACATTCAAAACCCCAAAACCCTTTCAGTATTTTGATTGAGTTTTTAATTGATAAAATTAGACTATTAATGCATACTTTATAAGGGTTTTAATAGCGTTTATTTAGGGGTTTAATGTTTAAATATTAGTAATTTAAGTGAGTATAACAAGTGAGTTTTTAAAATATTTCACACAAACATAAGCTTAGAGTCATGTGGCAGTCTTCTGAATTTTATATTTCTTAGTTGATGTTTGATTATTTCTATTGTTTGTTAATTCTCTTAGCTTGGTTTGATAATAGTTGAGTACGCAAGTTCTCTGAGACCTCCATTTATTTTATTTTTATCGAGATATTGTTTGATTCTCTGCTTAGAATCTCTGTTACCCCTGCAGCTAAAGTAATCGTTTCTTGGCGTGTCGCTCTCTATTATTATTACTGCTAGAGCCCAGATATCCCATTAAGTGTCTCTATCTCTCCAATCCTCTCTCTCTGGGAAATATCCAGGAGTATCGTATACATTTCCTTATGCAGAGGCTTGCACTCTTTGAGCTCTGTTGAAGTCAATGATATAAACTCTAAGGGGCTAAAAGTTCATCATGATGTTATCTGGCTTTAAGTCTCTATGAACATAACCTAGCTTGTGAAGCTCTTCAATCCCCTCAACTATCTGTTATAATAATTAGCTAATTTATCTCTGACATCTATTGTCAGATAAGAATTCTCTGTAAGTCATTTCAAGTAAAGGAAGCTTGAATGCTACATGATCTTTACCAAGTAAAATAGCATCAAGCTAGATGATATGCCTGAACTCATTTAACTTTGCCTTTTAAAGAGCATAATACACATTTGCAAATTCCATTTGGAACTTGTCATCAGCAAGGAAGTAATTGAAAGGATATATCTTGTAAGCATATTAGTCATCAGTAATGACTCTCTTCTCTATTTTATCTTCAAGAGTGAGGTAGCTTTCTAGGCAAGAATCTAAGTCAATAATTTTTAATATGGGAATCTTCATTGCCTCTATTTTAACCATGATTTTATTGATCTCAGAGACTGGAAAGTTCTTGACTGCTTTCTTCATTTTAACTTACTTCTACACTTCAACTCTAAGAGACTCCACTGGATTTCTTGATCTTCTCTTTTAGAGGAATCTATTCCCTGTAGGTTCATGAATAAAGACAAAACTTTAATTGTGCTTTTTCTTTAAGTGCACTTTGAGGTCTCTAGTATGAGAATATGGCTTCTCACAGAACTCACAGACATACTTCCCATCTTTCTTTTAATGCTTGAGATATAACCTTGGCATATCGTTGTGTATATCTCTCAAGTGTCTCTTATAAGTTGACTTGTAATGGAAAACTTTATTGCATTCTTTGCATTAATAGTCAACTTTGGCTGGTATTTATTAATGCTCTATTACGGGTTGTTTAACCTCTTCCTCAATTTGCACAGCTTCTTTGATAACCTCCTACTTAACTTAAATTTAAATCTCAAAGATAGACTGGTCAAAGTTGTCATAAGTAGGCTCCCACTGAGTATAAGTGTCTGGTCTCTACTTTTCTTGGCTGCTGGAATGATAACTTTTATTGACATGATCCAAGTAATGCCGCTCTTCTTAACAGGTTAGTGCTCATTTCAGTTTGCTGATATATTTTATTTTAATAAAGATAAAATATACCTTGATAAACTATAATATGACAGTATAAGACACATCGGTAGATTCTTTGCTGATAGGTAAGAAAATAACAAACCATAGAAGACTTTAAGTTGACATATTTAATGAGAATTTTATAAATTTTAGTAAATTAAAATACTCCTAATGAAGTTATGTTTCTCAAGGAGGTCCTCCAAATCAAATTTTATCTTAATTTTGAGGTAAAGTTATTAAAAATTTGTTAAATTAATATGCTCCTAATTAAGTTTTAACCTTAAAATTTAACTCCTAATAAAGTTTGAACTTAATTTTGAGGACCTCCTAAAATAATTAAACATTATTAGGAGCAATTTAATGTAGATAGTTTGATAATAATGGAAATCAATCTGTGAAACTTGGAGCAAGTTTTTCAATACTTCTCCGCATATCTTTTCAAGGTTGACTTCCAGTTAGTCCTCCCTATTTAGTTGTAAGATTTTAATAAACTTAGAATGGATATCCATAATTTTAAACTTCATTAACATTTCTAGAAAGAGGAAGCAAGATGGAGTCTATGAATGATGCAATGAAGAGAATTTAATCTCAAGATTTAATAGGAAAATTTCGAAGTAAAGAGGACCTTTATAGATATTTGGTATAGCAAGGTAAGTTCTTAAGTAAAATTAATAAATTCATTATAGTTGGATTGTTCTTGACGACTTAGGAGGGAACTAAAATCTCATTCTTAAAAGCCTTACTGAGTGAAGATAAAAAATCATTAAAGACTAATGAAATAAAGATGATAGAGATACCAAACTACCCAGAAAAATCAGTGAAAAACCTATATGATGATGCTATGAGTGATCCGGAAGTAACTCTCTACCTTCCATCAAAGCTACAGCTCTCTAATAAGTTGGCAGAGAGAAACTTTTTATTTGGCGTCCTTGGAACTCTTAAATTTGAGTACTTAAATGAATTAATTTAAGAAGCTCACAAGAAACGCTATAGCATCTCTCCTGAAGAAAAAAATAGCAGGTAATTTAAATCAGCGACATCTGCCTCTAGGAACTGCAGAAGCATCCATTCATTTCTTGTAAGATTTGCCTTCTAATTATATAGAAAAACCTGGTACTGCTATATACTTGATGAAAGAGCGCAGCAAATTACACAGAGAGAGTAAAGCATGAATTGAGTAAAAGACTCTACAAAGATTTCTAAAAGCCAGACGAGATGAGCATAGATGCAGGGGCTGGCACTAAAAGAAGAAACATGGGCCCAAGCAAGCCTTAAGAGGAAGAAAAGAAAGAGAAGCCAAATCCCTTTACGGGCAAATTTAATATGTGAACTTATTCATTCGCTTAAATCTAAAACTTATATATAAACACAAAATCTCCCTTCTCTTGCGCATACTTTATCTTTATCATCGCTGACTCTTTTAACAACACTTTTAATAAAATCGACTGTATCTATCTTTAAATCATGCATCAGATGGTAGAGTAGAGGTTTCTTGTAGTGGCCTTTCAACAACTCCCAATATAATTCAATTCCGTTGAACTAAGGGCTGTAAGGAACATTAAACACAGGTCTTTATATTAGCATTTCATATTCCTTCCTTGAGTCTTGAGTTTTATGAACTGAAAAGTTATCAACGATTAGAATAATCTCTTAGTCAGTGTACTTATCTCTGAGTTATTGCAAGAACTTAATATATTATTCAGTCTTTATAGAACGAGGGAGAATAACATAAGCCTCGAGGCCACTATCTTCACTTATTCCACCAAGAACAGCATTAGTTTACACCTTAAATTTTTAGTCATAAACTTCTATATTTCTATACCTCTTGTACCAAGATCTTGATATAAAGGTATTGAATGTTAATACAGCTTCATCAGCTTGTATGAACTTTTTATTATGCTCTTAAAACCTCTGCATTTAATTGAATATATAATTTAAATTAGTCTTATAAAATGGAACATTAAAGTCAATCACTCTTTTAATGCGATTGACTGTCTTGTAAGATATTCCGTTCTTTTTATATATATTAGCTATCAATTAAGCAGATATGTTAAGCTCAAGAAATTGGCGATGAAACATTATAGCCCTCTAGGCTAAAGAGAGTCTTATCATTTATAAGATAGTCAATATGATACTTCTAAAATTTTAAGGGTTTCTTAGGCTTAGAATTAAGATGTTATCTCTTAAAATTCAATGCTAATAAACAGTGAGACCTCACTGTTGCAGGAGATATATGGAGTAGTCTTGATATAGACGTATAATTCAGAACAGGCTTGAGTTATTCACAATATTCATTACATCCATATCGCAACTTAAACAATGAATATATATACTAACTGTCATAAACTGACCCCAAACCTCGCATATACTCACTTAAATTACTAATATTTAAACATTAAACCCTTACATAAACCCTAATAAAGTATGCACAAATAGTCTAATTTTATCAATTAAAAACTCAATCAAACTACTGAAAGGGTTTTAAGGTTTTGAATGGTTCTCTTACCTTTGGCTTGAGCTAAAATGTCCCAAAGTTATCACTGTTTTCAGGATCAAGACCAGTTGAAGGTTCATCTAAATAGATTATCTTAGGGTCTGATATTAAACTTATCGCTACTGATAATCTACTTTTCATGCACCCACTTAGTTATTTAACTTTAAGTTTCCTGTATTAATGAAGCAGTACTTATCCACTGTTTTATTAACTTATTGCATTTTCTTTTTTGGAAATATGCCTTTTATTCTTGCATAAAATAGTAGATGCTCTTCAACCGTCAAATCATTCCAAAGCATATAAAATTGTGGACACACTCCAATTTACAACTAAACTACCTCCAGCTAATCTCTGATATCATAAGCAGCTACCCAAGCATTACCTCTGTTTGGAGGGTATAAGCCTATTAGCATTGATATTAAGGTAATTTTTCCAGCTCTATTAGGTCCTTATAATCCAAACATTTCACCTTTCTTAATCCTTAGACAAAAACTTTTAGTTGCTGATTTAGGAGGTCTCCCTCTAAAGCCAGGATAAACTTTTCTCAGATCTTTAATGATAAGTGGATATTTATAGCATCAGCTTTATCAAGGTTATAGACCATATTTCTTTCTGTCTTTGAATCAACATCTTCCAAGTTCAAGTCAAAGTCATAAATTGAAGTATCGTGAAGTTCTCTTTCATGTTCAAGATCTCCTATTTTAACTATGTCTCTTCCATCTGTTTATTTTGTTCTTTGTTTATTTACAGAGATAATTCCATTTCATAGGGACACAGTAAGTCTATGGTACAACTTGATATAAATAAAGGCCTAAAAGTAGGTAAAATAAGAACTATAAGTAAAGTACAACCATGCAAGCTGTCATTTCCTTTGGAAATTCAAAGAAGCTAGTTATGCAAGTTTCATAACCGCATTTATAACTCATGTAGAAAATTTATCTTGCAAAATAAAAGTTTGGAATGAAAAAGAAGAACCAGTCCATTTGATTTGGAGGTGAGTAGAAAAACAATTTGAAAGAAACAGCTATAGTTTTAAATACAAAATACATAGTGTATCCTACTATTTAAACGTTTTGCAATTTACTAATAAATACTGAAATCAAGAAAGCTAATTAAATTTGAGACAAGCCCCATCCAAGTAAAGTAAAACACATAAGAGGCAAGTTTGTCTCCACAAACATTTAAAGCTTGAAAATCTTAGCCCCAAATATCAAAAATGTAGAGCTAGTAATTAAGTAGAACACAAGGTTGAAGATGAAGTTAAAAGTCCGATAATTAGACATACGCATTCCATTAATTTTCATGATTTCTAAAAGTCTAGTCTCTTTTTCCATAACCATAGCATAAATTAAACAGGAAGATCCATGCACATAAAAAGGGGATAGATAAATATTCCAATTGAACTTACTCCCTTTATATCTGATTATCAAGATTGGGATTAAAGGGATAGAAATTTATTCCGCTTACTACTTATGTGACATTAAATATAATCCTAATATAAGATCTATTTACCATATCCGCAACAGCAAGTAAACTTTAAATAGTGATCATATTGTATTGAGTCGTGTTTGATTTAGGAATTAAGATACCAATCTTTGTGACGCCATTATTTCTGTGATATTGCCAATATCTGTAATTGTTCACTTACACATTATAGTCAAAGTTTACTCATTTGCTTCTCTAATTCTGTAAGCTCCATCAAGTAATTAGTCTAGTTCAGGAACTTCAAAACTTTTGTCTTTGAAGATATAGGGGCACTGTTTAGTTTTTTACTAACTCCTAAAATGTACTCGTTCATCGAACTATTTCCTAAATATACTTCTTTTGAGAATTCTTAGAAGTAAGGAGAGGATTTATTTGTTTCTTTACAAGGAGTGGCCATAAAGTTTAGCTTTTGGTTTATAGCTAGCTTAATAAACTATTCTATAAAATGATAAAATAATTATAAGATCCCTGAAGAGTTAGGATTGATTAAAGGCGAGCCAGTATTAAAGCCAAAATGTTCCTTATCAGTTTCATTAAAGCCTTAATCAAATTCATAAATATACCACTAATCGCAGCTTGATACATCAACGTAGCTAGTCAAATGCGAAATAGTATAGTTGTTCACTCCAAACATAATTGGCATGAGCATAAAGTATACTTTATCTGCAAACCCCACGAAATTCATCATACAAATCTCTTTGAATATGACTTTAATTAGCAAACCAATAATGAGTGTGATTAACTAGCAAATATTAGTGCATATCTGTCTTATTTAAAGAGTGAGATTTTTCCTAAACAAAGCTCTGCTTTGATAATGAACTTTATTCTGAAAGTATTGATCTTCGTTTTAAATTTCTGATAAAACAATCTCTTTATCGTCATCTTCTTCTTCATCAAATTCGTATTCATCGCTATTGCTCAAACCTCTGTCATCTCTGACCAGCTTCAACTTTTCTTTCTTGTTTGCTTCTATATACTCATTAAGACTTTGCTTTCTTGTTGTACTATCACTCCTCTGTTAGTATTGCATTGTCTCTCTCCTGCTGTCATTCAATGAGTAATTTATGGAATGACCACCTGCACCATTCTTATAATGATTGTTATTTGCTAGAGATGAAAGCCTGCTTGATCTGGAGAATTTAAATTCCTCATTTTTATCAATATCCTCATCTGAATTTATTCTTTTAGCATAGTATTTATTGTTCTTTTTACAATCGTCTGAATCACTATTATTTTCTTTAGCTTATAATTTAATCCTAGATTATTTTCATATATTTATACTATACATGACATTGAACAAATATTTGTTATTAGCAGCAACTTTGTTATTTTTATTCTTTATATGTTTACCATTTGAACTATCAGAGGAATCGTCCTAGTCCATTGTGTTATTATGTCTTTTCATTCTAATTACTATTCATTTCCTTAATTATCTAATGCAATAAGCAATTATTAAAGTATAATGCTTTAAATATACCTGGTATAATATGCAATCAGAATTATTGAAGAACTAAAGAAATTCATATTTATTATCAAGTAAAATAATCAGTTTTTTTCCGGGAAATTCTTAGCATTTTAGCATCTTCAATTAATGCTATTAGTTAGGTACGCTTAGTCAAAAATGTATATTTTCAACCTTAATTATCTCTATTTAGAAAAATATTAGAATTCATCAGTTGTATTAATGATAAGTACCTTCATGTATATAATAAGTCTGATTAATTAATTTAAGTGATAATGAATCCCGTAGCATCGATGAATAATTTATAATCAAAGAATATAATTAATCAAAATTTTAATAATTACTTTCACAATTATTCATCAAAAAAAATAATCACTTGCATTCATATTCTAAGAAATAATTTAAAATTTAAGAAAATTTGATTTTACATAGAATTATTATCTAATGAAACAAAAGAAAACATAAAAACTCCAATAAAATTTGGATTTTATTTACTTTCTTGCAATTTTTTAATAAATAAATCCTAAGGGAATTGTTTTCCACAAATCTTATAATGCAATTTTACTTGTCACAATTTAAGTTTAGGAATTAAGATATAAGATAATAATAATGGTTGATTTGTATTTTTTCAAATTATTAATAATCTAATAATGAAAATAGGCATCATGCACTCATCTTAATGAAAATTTTTAGTCTACTCTTTTAATGCAATAAGATTTGCCAATATAAAATCACATACTTAATTAGATAGATATAAGACTATTGTAGGAATACATTCAAAATTGGAAAATGAAATTAATTAAAATTTATAATAAATGAAAATCTTGGCAGTTAAAGTTGGCCAATTTAAACGATCTTGAACTCATTTTTTCTATAGAGAATTTGAAATTAGCTGGACTTTATTATTGGCGGTACTCTTTTATCTCATCCCTGGAGCGAGATAACTAATCTCATCTAAATCTATTATATTATACACCCACAAAAAAAAAGTAAAGTTATCTTGCTTCAGGGATGAGATAAAAGAGTACCGCCAATAATAAAGTACAGCTAATTTCAAATTCTCTATCAAACGAGCCCAAGATCGTTTAAATTGACCAACTTTAACTTCCAAGATTTTTATTTATTATATATTTAATTAATTATATTTTCCCAATTTTGAATGTATTCCTACAATAATTGAATAGATCAGTTTAAAACTTAGATCTCAATAAGCACAGTCACTATACTTAAATATAATAATAATTTTTTGTATAATCAAGCATCAACAACCCCACTTATATTATTTTATTTGGGAATAGCAGGAAATAATAAATCATGAGAACTAAATTACCCAGTTCTATGAATATGAATACATCTAATTTTAAGAAAACGAAACTTACACTTCCAAGTCTCATTCTTAAGAAATGATAAACCTATATTCTTTTGCAATTAAAATATTGGTATAAATAATTCCTACTTAATATAAATTTATGGTTTAGATCAACTTTGATAATGAGAAAAAATTCCCAGAAATAAATAATCCACTATCTAAGAAGTACCAGCTTATTAATTTCAGTAAGTGTCAAATATGCAATCAATATAGAGTGGCATAGCTCAATAACAATAAAAGTATCAGTGAAAATAGAACCCTAATTCAAGGATAAGCACAGCGAATATTGGATACAATTCAGGAAATATAGTGCAAAACTCTTACTAAATCAACTAGAAAAGCAGAAATATTATGTCTCTAAAGAATTATAAAGGAAGTCCTCTATGTTTAGAAGGGACATGAGAAAATTATAAACATTATGAAAGAAGTTAAAGATTTATTAGAAAACAAATAAAGAATGGATCTATTTTCACCTTAGAGATAGACACATAATCTTATTCCTTCTGGGCTATAAAATACAATGATCATTGAAAATAGGTCTCCCGATGAATCCTAAAATTAATGCGACATTGTTAATAAATAAAAAAGCTATCTTGAAATGAACTAAAATACAATTCACTCGAATAACAACTATTAGATGTCCCCTGTTGTTAACACAGCTTCATAGAGTGGATATAAATTTCGATATCATAGGAGATCATCGTGTAGAGATAATTATGCTTAACATCAAATTTTGGTGAGAATTTTCCATAAAGTCAATCAACAAGTCCCATCAAATAAAGCAGCACTTTTAAACTTAAGCATCAATTTGAATTTAGGTCGCCACGTCAATCCTTCACTTAGCTTGAGAACAATTTCTTATGTGACCCAAATGATGCTTATAACATGTTACAGTAAAACCAAAATTCTTTGAATAACAGTGATAGCAATTAGTATCCATTTAGCTAGTCACATGGCCTTGATAAATGCAGCCATTCAAAGTGAATGATTACCAAATTTCCCACGATTAATTTATGAAAATAGTTGAAAACAGTAACATACTTAACGACAGCTAAAACAATTCCCTTATGCAGAATGACACAGCTCTGGCTGTAACCAATGAAGACCAGGCAACACATGAATCTAAGTTTTATACTTTACTATATTAAGACATTTTCGAGCAAACTTCTGAAGAACTGCTATAGGTCTAAGACAAGGAAGATGAAATTCTCTCAAAAGAGATAGTTATAAATTAAGAAGAAGATGATGATGGAGAGGATTCACCAAATAACGTTGATGTATGGTTCATAACAACATTAATTGAGGCAGTGAATTAAAACTAGCCTGAATTGAACTAATGTACATCTGACCCTGAACAGGACCATATTCAAATTTAAGAACCAGAATTTAATCAAGTGTTAGACTAATGTAAATATGACTAAGAAATTGAGATATAATAGACACTCACTGAAATTATCAAACTCATTAAGAGTAAGTGAGAAAACTATAAATACTTAAAATTTTATTGATAGGTATATATCATTTTCGAAAATATAAATTATTCCTTCAATGATTTCAAAAATTGATTTTATATCTAATTGAGTATATTAGAATTCAATTAATTATATTTAAACTATAATTTTATCTCAATAAATTATGAGTACAAAACTGTATATTTTAAATTTCTATATGAATTTGTCTAAAGTATTAATAACACTTAAGATTAAATTCATAGTAAGAATAAATCAGTGAAGCACTAAAATGAGAAAAGTAAGGAGGACGTGATAAATGAAATGGAAAACTTTTTCTAAGAAATGGGTGATAATCACAATTCAAGGCATGACAAGAAAGTCATTTCAAACACTCAAATTCTTTCCAAAAACTTTTTATAATAAGTTTTTTATAATCAGGGTCATTCTCTGTATATAAATCAAGTTGCTATCAAATGATAATTTGTATAAGAAATAGTTTATAAATTAAATTATATTATTTCACTTATAAAATTGAGTATTACTAACTAATTAAACTCATTTCAACATGCTTCAACTTAATTACGTAATAAATTATAGAAATGATTCTTATAGTAACAAACAGTTAGTAAAACATAATTTTACTGAAAAGTCTCAGATAAAATATATTCGCAGACACTTCCAAACAATTTTTCGTTTTTAATTTGATATTTTAGTATAAATATTGAGCGTATTTATTAATTATTCATTGTATTTTGCTTTCTCCATCATTTCTTACCAGAATATATGGTAATATTTAATTTAAATATTACTGATTATATTTTTATGGAGCTGATGCGGATTTGATTATGTTGGGTTTGAGCACTCATGAGCCTCACTTTGCAATTTTACGTGAAGCAGTATTACTGGATTCCGATAAAAATGCACATATTGTGGTCAGAATGGTCACTTGAATTCAGAGTGCAAATCCAATCCAGATATAGCAGGGGGATCTAAGGTTTAACTTTCTAGGAGTGTTAAGTTTCAATTCATCAAACTCAATGTAGTCATGGAGTATGTGTATTTGGAATTTAATGTTATTTAAGATAGACAACTTCCTTTCTAATTGATAAATATTTTCATGCTTGTCCCTTTATTTTTATCTATTAAATTATTTCTAATTTGACTTTGAAAGAATAGTAGATGACTTTTTATTCCTGTATTTCTTTGTAGGTAACGATTTCTTGCCTCACTTGCCAAGTTTACACATCAGAGAAGGTGCCCTAGAAGATATTTTAGTTATTTACAAGAATTTATAACCTTCACTAGGTGACTATTTCACAAAGAATGAAGAAATTGACTTCGAAAAGGTAGACATAATCTTTAACGATATTGCTAAGATTGAGGGGGGGGGGTCTTTCAAGATGAAGAAAGAAAATTAGGAAAGATATGCAGAAAGGCTTCTGAGAGATGCTTAAGGAGGGAATTAAAGAGGTGGTTTCCGTAGAGGACGTGGGAAGAGGAGGCTAACATGGGGGCTACAACAACTAGCAAAGACCTAAGCATATTAAATTTGACTAGCAGCAATCAAAGACTGATTTTTAATATTATATTGCTTATTTTTACTGATACTGAGGTAGTACTAGCATCAAAAGTTAGTATACCAGCTGGAGCTCCAGATGAAACTTTAGATAAAGAAGAAATCAAAGTAGAAGCACATGAATAAGCCAAAACTTCAGACCAAGCAGATGCCACTGAACTTGCAGCAGACAGTGTTGAGGAATTTGAGAAGTCATAGATTTAAGAATTAAGTAAGTCATAGCAGGTACTTGATGAAAAAGAATTTAATAAACTTGCATCCTATATAATGAAGAAAATATTGTTTAAATACTATATTGTCTGACATTTAATGACAAATATTCTGAATATACAATAGTTAAGAAGATGCTGTCTGAGAAAAACAAGTAGATTGCAGATTCCTATATTGATAAGGTGAGTTTGGTACTGAAGGTTGGAAGCTTAGATACTGCTTAGACAAATTATTTAAGTTTTTTATCTTTTATTTTAGCAAATTCCACATCTATGCAAACGACTTTTAGGAATTTACTGATAAAATCAAACAGGCTTACAATGAGGGACTTCAATGGGTGTATAGCTATTATTACAAAGGGTGCGTGAGTTGGTATTGGTTCTACCCTTATCACTATGCTCCATTTACCAGTGATCTGATCAACTGCGATAGATTCTAGATTAAGTAAGTAACAATCATACATTTTCATAATTTAATGCTATAGATTCGATTATTATAAATAATCTAGAGTAAATCGTGCAAATTTATTATCAATCTTAATTAGTAATATTCAATCAAGATATTAATGAATTATAAAACATTATCAAAACATATAGTTTATTGGAATTATTAAATATCTATAATGGCATCAAATCCAAGTAAATCTATAGAAATTATATAATAATATACTTGATAGTTGAATTAGCCTTGAGGAATAAAATTCAATAGTTGTTTTAAGAAAATTTACTAACTCAAGTTAGAAATGATAATTCTATATAGCACTAATACTTTGAATTTAGAGTTTGATTCGACCAAAGATTTCTTCAATGTGTTTCAGCAGAAAAAGATTAGACTTACAGATCTAGTATTGAAGTAAGTTACATTCTATTTAATTTTGTATAAATTCAACTATCACTCTATAGGCATAAGAAAGACTTCTCTCAAAGCGAACAAGACGATAACTAAATAGTGCAATAAGCGAAGTTTATATATTTCATGAAGAAGAAAAAAGCCAAGCTTAAATAACTGACAGATATCCTAGTGGAAAAGCGAAAACTAAAAGCAAATTAATACATCAACGATTATATAAAATCAGGGGTGAAAAAACCCTTGAAAATAATAAGGAGAAGAAAATTAAAGCTAAGAATGAAAGAAACAGAAACTTCTCCTATGATAAAATGGACTTAATATAAAGTTAAGAGAGTTTAGGCAGTAAGAATTTCCAAAGCCAAATTTAGATATTTAAGACGCAAGACTCTCTTATAGAAAGCCCCGACTAAATTTCACCAAATACTATAAAATCTCCTAAGAAACTGAAAGTTGATGATTCTCAAAAGCTCTTAAATCGTAAAAATGAAAAGAGCTCTAAGTCCTTTGTCAGAGTTCCTTCTAAACTTAACCTGAGTGAATTAGTAGTAAATTAAATGCCTGATATTCCCCTCAAAGTAGAAATTAATTTCAAGAATCCAGAAATGTTTCTTACAAAAAATGTCTAAAATTTAGAGAAAATGAGTTAAGCTAAAATTAGACTATTATGCAGAAAATGACAAGCAAAAGTTTTAAATTAAACTCTAAGATAGGAGGGAGAAAGTGATAAAGCTGAAGGAGTAATTTGAGATTGAAGAGTATGAAAGATAGCTTAGAATCTAATAACAGAGAGATAAGCAGTAAAACGCTAGAAAAGCAATAGAAAAACCTCGAGAAAATTGCATTTACAGACTATAAATTATACATGGAAGAGAGAAAGAAGCTACAGGATGATAAAGGAAGAGAGGAAAGATTTTTGATTAGAATTAAAGCCTAAGAAATAGAATAGTAGAAGCGAAGGGACTAAGAAAGAGAGCATTATAAGCAGTAACTAAGAAAGATAGAACAGGAAGAGGCTGAGATGATATTGCAGTAGATTGATCAGAAACTTGGAGCTGGGAACTAAAATTATCAACAGCACATTAATGACATTAAAAAGTCAAGAAATTAGTATAACAATCAGCATTAAAGAATGCATACAGCCATTATAGAGAGACTAAACGTGCAAGAAATGAAAAGCCAATAAAACTAGCTAAAGAGGCAAGCTCAAATTTGGGATAAAACTTAGAGAGTGGAAGATAATATGAAGTATTTCCAAGAGTATATCATAAAAATGAATACTGAAAGAATGGATTTGAAACAGAAAAGAATGAGGTAGATTTAAAGGTAGACTGATTAATGGAGTCACTCAATTCTGTAAAAGCATTAAAGATAGTTGGATTAGGTGAAGAAGAGATATCAGTCAATCGAGGATTAAGCCAGAGCTAATAAAGAAGTGAATATTCTCAGATTTCAAGACCAAAATCTGAATTTATCTGATATTAAAGCTGAAAAGCTAAGAAAACAACATAAAATACTGTAAAAACACATGAACTTACACAGCACATTAGACAATAAAAAGAAATAGTACGAAGATTTACAGATGAATCAGAGATTAATGGAGATGCAGAAAAAGAAAGAGCAGTGATTATCAATTTTAAAGCCTTAAATCGAATAATAAGCTGTTGGATGCTAGCCTGAAGAGGCAATTGCTTAGGAATAAAGATATTAGCAATATTAAATATGATGGGTTTGAGAGGAGTAAGTCAAGTGCTATTGCAAATAACAAAAATTAATCATATAAGCAGTGATCATTATATTAAAGTATGAAATTAACAACTCTATCCAATTAATTATAAAGTAAATTTTTTAATTTTTAGTGTAAATAAACCAATTTTACATGGTAAAAATCAATAATTCTAAAAAGAAATAAGATCAAAGAAATAACAGCTTAAAATTTCTTATTGAATCATATTAAATTTAAAGCGTTTCTCTCTTGTAATAACCTATTTAGAGCTTCTCGATAGTATTCTCCCTTATTAAAATAAAAATATATAATAAATAACTTATTTAAACTAACTGATCTGTCTTAAACCATCTTCATGACGTCTTTTTCTCTCTGTTATTAAATTTCCATTTGTTGTTATTCTTCGCTCTTATACTCGTAACTTCTTTGCATCATCATATATTTACTCTTCCTTATCTCATTCAGTTTCTAGTCTATCTGTAAACTAGTATCAATAAGTATTATGTATGTTTGTTTATATAATTTATTTGCATTTTTACTTAAGATTATACTGTCTCTATGTAGTATCTGTTCTTAAAGCTTGGCCTCATTTTCTTGTTGTTTTTACCTGCTAACATGAAATAACATTTAATCATATGATTTCTTTACATTTGAAAATTTATTGGTGACTTCCCCTAGAACTCTCTCTTTATTACTATTTTCAATATTTTGCTTTTAAGTATAGTCAAGCAACTAATTAGTGAAACTATTCAAATCTTGCTTCTGTGATTAAATCTCCTAACTAATTATAGTGTTTACTGGTTGCTGTTGTTTATTATAGTAAGATTGATCTGGGATTAGATTGCTGGTTTGATAATTTTAAGTATGATGTGACCTATAAGAAAAGACTGTTTCATTATTTAATGTTTTTAAATCTAGACTGGCTATAATTTATGGTTGGTGGTGATTGACAAAATTGAGGAGAAACAATTTGTCTAACTTATTTGGTTTCTTTTTCTTTAGATGTCTAATCTTATAAAGCTGTATTGTTAGTGTACTATTGATTATTCTTATATAGATTTAAACCACCTGGCTATTCAACTGATCTATTCAGTGGTAGTTAAAAGTTTAAGTTTCTACTTTGTCCAATGGCATATTAATCATCTTATAATTTCTTGAATTCATGAGATTAAGTTCCATAAGTAGTCTTTATAACTCTTTCCACATTGTTTTGAGGCATTTTATTCTCATTTATCTTCATCTTTTAGTAATCCTTCTCAATCTTCTCTATTATTATTTTCATTTTATCATCATTATTATTGTCATGTTATCCTATTAAAATCAGCCCATGTCTCTGCATCTCATCTGTTTCATACATTTAAATCAATTTCTTCTGCCTCTCACTCTCTTTCTTCATCTTTATAATTAAGCTTATAGTATGCTTAAGTTTCTTCTTGTATTTCTTTATTGGATTTTTATGCTGCTTCTCCTGTGTTTATATAGTATTATTGAGTGCATTTATTTGGCTTCGTAGTTGTTTATTGGTCAATCATTTGTTAAATTGGTTGTTGCTATCCAGCTGACTAGCTGTTAATTTTAAGTTTCAAGGAATTGCAAATGATTTTACATGGTTTGTAGATTTTATTGGGGTTAATTTTTATATGTGGTTTTCGCTTTGACACACTTAAAGTTTGTTTGTGCTGATAATTTGACTTTGATTTTACATCAAATTTATTAGTTGGAATAGTATTTAACTTTTAGGTGTTTTACTGATGAAAAGTATGATTTGGTTGATAAAAATTGTTTTGAGGATAAAAACTAATTTGGTGAAGTTAGTTTGGTAATTAAGTATTCAAAACCCCAAAACCCCTTAGTGAGGTTTATAAGTGCTTTGATTTGTAGGGTATAGTTGGGGTCTTATTGGGGTTAGTAGAGAAATTAGGCCGCAATTTACAAAATGAGAAATAGAAATTAGCGAAATTTAGGGTCGATTTATGATGAGTAATATTTAGATTTACTGCTTCAGCTTAGGTATGGTACGTGTATTAATATAGACTAAGCCAAACCTGTACTAAATTATGCAGCTATAGCAAAGTTATTACGCAAGAGTGCCTCAACTGTTAGGTATCACTGCTTGCTAGCTGTTTAGCATTTTAATTCTGGTTGTTGAACGCATCCTGCAAGAAAATAAAAGTTATATCAGGCTCATATTGACTTCCTCTGCGACTCGAAGACTTTGAAGTATTGGGCACACTTTCCATCAGACTAGCGAGCTGTGATGTTTCATCGCAGGTTTCCTGACATGCGTATCTCTCCTTAGACTATAGGCATTATTTATAGAAGAAATGGTATTACTTTCAAGACCGTCAACAGAGTGAAGAGAGTGATTGAATTTACAGTGCCATTTTATAGTAATAATTTAAACATATATATGATTAAATGCAGAGAGCTATTACTAATAAAATCAAGTTCATACATGCTGATGAAGCTGTATTCACCTTCAACACTTTTATTAAAAAGTCTTGGTATAAGAAGTATGATAATATAGAAGTCTATGATTAAAAAGTGAAGGTAGTCACCCATGCAATTTTAGCTGGTATAAGTGAAGATTCAGGCCTAGAGAGTTATGTTATTCACCCTCGCTCTATCAAGCGAGAGTAGTATATAGAGTTCCCACATAAGCTCAGAGAGAAGTATAGTAACCAAGAGATCATCCTGTTTGTTGATAACCTCTCAGTTCATATTACTAAGGAGTCCAAGAAAGCTTATGAAGAGCTAAACATAACTCCTGTATACAACGTTCCTTATTGCCCATAATTTAATGGAATTGAATTCTAACTGGAGTTAAATCAAGACTCACTACAAGAAGCTGCTGCTGTATCATCTTATGCATGACTTGCCCATCGATACAGTAGACTTAATTCAAAGCAGCTGTCAGAGAGTGAGCGTAGATAAGACAACAGTCTGTGCGAGAGAGGGACGAATGAATGTTTATAAATAAGTTTTAGATTTAAATGAATGAATAAGTTCACATATTAAACTAACCCATAAAGGGGTTTGGCTTCTCTTTCTTCTCCTCTTCTTATGGCTTGCTTGGGCCCATATTTCTTCTCTTAGTGCCAGCTCCTGCATCTTTGTTCATTTCATCAGGTTTTTAGACATCTTTATAAAGCCTCTTGCTCACCTCATAAATTGTCTGCGACTTTCTTTCACTGTGAACCTTTGCATGCTCTTTCATAAGATATATGCCAGTGCCAGATTTTCCTACAAAGTTATATGTCAAAGCTTACTTGAAAGATAAGGATGCTTCTTAAGTTCCTCTAGCCAAGCTGAGCTTATTAGAATGTCTTGCTTTTTCTAGTCTTCAGGAAAGATAGAATATCCTTTCTTATGTGCTTCTTCAATTATTTCTCTGAGATACTCCTCTTTTATTGTACCAAGAACATCAAAGAAAAAGTTCCTCTCAGGTAGTTTATTAGAGAGTTGTTTCTTGGTAGGAAGGTAAACTACAACTTCCTCAT
>ARYC01002261.1:0-23442 GCA_000711775.1 Oxytricha trifallax
GAAGTCTCAAGGCTTGGAACTGTAATGGGAACTCAAGGCTATTATCCAGAAAGAGAAGACTGGAAAGATGGTGACTTTTAGTGGGATTTGTGGGCTTTAGCAGCAATTATAATAGAGTGCGATATGCCTCGCAACGATTACTACTCTACAAGGTGCGAGAAAGATGCTATGTAAAGAATCAAGTAGTTTATAGACAAAACAAGAGTATCTCAATCAATAAAACATATGGCAGAATCAATAATAATAAAACCAAATCAAGATCAGACATATCAATATAGCAGATAGAGTTGTGGTTAAGTAAGATAAACTTCAGGCCTCTGCCACATGATCCAAAAGTGCATTTTGAGTGATTAAATTAAATACATTTACAATAAATTTCACATTAAAACCTATTAATAACCCCAACCCTTAACAAATTCCCTACAAATCAAAGCACTTATAAACCTCATTAAGGGGTTTTGGGGTTTTGAATGTGTTCTTCAACTTTTTATTGAAGAATTTGTTGGTTAGCTATTATTTAAAATTAGTTTAAGAAATGATTTTTGGAGGAAAATAAACTTTAAGAATTAAGGAAAAACCTTTTTTTTTGAGGAAAAAATGCTTCCTTATAATTAAACATATAATTACCAAGATAAAACCTCTTTGATATTTTAAAAATATTTAAACTTTTATGGGAAAATAATGAAAAGCTAAACACCAATGAACATAATCTTCAGAAATACAACTATAAGGACAGAGTACATAAATGAAGGTTTGTAACTTACTTCTGATTGTACAATCCTCCCGATAAATCAGAACTGGGGCAGCATGATATTCGATAATTTCACGATAATTGGAGATCGATATTTAATGGCTCAATAAAGTCTGATTTACATAACAACTCTATTCAATATTACTATGAATAATATGCTTTTCAAAACGCATATGAGAATGAATGACTTATCAATCTATTTAATGTACCTTGATTCCACTAGTCTGTGCCCAATTAGTACAGATAATTTGATTAAGACTATAAATATTTCAAATGTTATAGTTACTGAGGAGTCCCCTATTCCAGATAAATAGATATATCTCTATATGCTTCTGCATTTAAAATCTGATGCTGGTAAAAGAACTTTAGTAGCAAATCTTGAAAATATAACCTACCAGCATATGACAACTTCTTAATAATTTGGCTATTTCAATAATAACTAGCAGCTCTTGACTGTCAAAAATTTTACATAAAATAACGTGACTCAAGTTAACCCAAATTAAGTACATTACTTATTTAATAGCCTTGGCAAAGCAGTACTAAATTAATTTAATATAATGAATTCAAATACTTCAACAAGAATAATGTTCCTATTTGCTATTACACCAAACATTTAAATAACAGATTTTGTATTCATTAATAATACATGTAAGTAGATTAATCAATTTAAATTATGGATAAGATTTTCACATTTTTATAGTTGACAACATATTCAATTCGAATTGCGCTTTAAGATGCTCGTCTCCATTAGCAAGTGCAGTTATATTATTTTCAATATATTTTTTTAAATATTGATGAATAGAGTAACTTTTTCAAATAATGTTTGGAATGGCTATCAATTAATATTTAGAAAAGAGGGATATTGAAATGCAAATTTAAATTCAAAATTTTTATAAATTCCATATATATTAATTGTAAATTGATTAATAATTTTCCCTAATTAATATAATAAAGCTCTGCAATAAAATCTTTTACATTAGGCAATGCTACATTCTCAAATGAAAGTAACTATATTTAAAGTTAGTTTAGATTTTATATTATTAACTAATATTAAGTAATTAAAACTCCAATTTATTAAAGAATATTTATTTTATAGTAATAAATTAGTCAACACCTTTATAGCTATGAATTCTGATAATCACTATCTCGGCATTTACTAGAGCCAAACATTTATCTATATTATTTATTTTATCGTAGAGAATGTATAATTTAGCAATTTCACTTATAGTGACAATGTGCAATAAAGATCCTACTTGCTAAGAATGGATTTAATGCTTAAATTATTACATAAAATAAAAGTAATTAATGCAAGTTAGTGCAGCAAATCAGTACTCATCAATTAGAAATGTCAGTTATAGAAATTCTTAAATGAACTTTCTATTATTCAAGGGATTCAATCGGTTAACCGTAACTGTGAATACCACTTATTAGTTTAACATAGAAAATTTTAGATCGATTTAGAATAATCTTAAAAAGGATGCAGTAATTGATACCCCGAAAATATCCCTATATGAAATTAAAACTATCCTTTTATTCTATTTTTATAAATTAAAAAAATATCATCATTATATATTAATTTAAGAGAAAATGGAGAAAAAAATGATAAAAAAATGTTTAGTACGTTCAACTAAAAGTATTATATGAGAATATACAAAAATTTGTGATTAAAACATTAATATATTGCCAGAAAGATATTTTATTAAAAGGACCTACCAAATAATTTTAACAATTGCAAGTTCGGTTTATACTGGTGATAGCGTCTTAAGGATAACAAATTCTATTTTTCAAAACAACAGGTTTTAAGGATTAAACGGGGCAATAATTCTGGCAAATTAAAATTCAAAGCAAGGTGTGTAGATCTTTTGAAATAATTTTATTTAATCATTAACAGTACATTTTCAAATAATGAGGAGGGAGGTATTACAATGAAAGCAGGAAATATTGATCCAATCTTTTCCCCGACTTTGATTGAGATTATAAATTGTACATTTTAAAATAATTCCTTGATCTACTCAGCTTTAATAAAGCAATCATCTAGCAACACTTTATTGAAAGTTAAGAACTCTATTTTTAATAAGACAATTGCACATAGCAGGGGTGGGGTATTGTTTTAAGATTTTAGAGCTGCTAAGGCTATATTTAATCATGAAAATGTTTTTATCTTGTAAAATATTGTAAAATTAAATTTATATGAATGACACTGTGTTTCTTAATAACTATGGAAAGAAAGGAGGAGTGTTCTACACCTAATTGTTGCTTTTTTATTTTATTTTAATATGACAGTAATGCGAATTTTAACAGCTGCACTTTTATGAATAATTTCGCTTTGGAAGGAGGAATTGGTTTATCAAAGAGTAATTCATACTTTACTATTCACAATTCAACTATGAAATAAAACTATGCAGTTCAACATTCCCTTTTTGAATTGCTTGACTCCTCGGACTCTATCTTATTTTAAATAAAATCCCATTACATTTTTGTATTACTAATCTCAAATTTATAAAAATCTCATTGATAACAAATTCTACAATAGACTCTAATGGATACTTAAGCTAATAAGAAATATTTGAAGCTATTGGATATAAACCTTCATTATAAAATAATTCCGAGGAAATCTTAGAGAATCAGTTAATTTTAGAAAAATTGATGAGTATAAGTTTAAAAAAGGCAAAGCTTACGATTAGCAATAACTCTTATGTAAACGGTTAAAAGAGCTTCATAATTTTATAAATTTTTGAATGAATTTTTAAAAAGATTAAATTATATGCGATGATAATGCAATGTATTTTTATATAACTCATTTTCAAAACTAGATCAATCTTCAATATTTCAATATCTCAAGCTTTTAATTTATAGACATTTCAAGTAGCCTAATACTATTTTCTTAAAAATTGAAATGCTTTTTCTTATTTAAATCTAATCTAAAATTTCTATTTCTATTTAATAAAAATACTATATACCCAATTTTTTTGTATTCATTTATTTTAAAGTTAATTCATAAGTGCTTATTTAAGCAATTTATTGATAGATTGCCTAATTGTTTAAAATTCGAATTACCTTATAAGTGATATATCATTTATCACATTAAGTTAAAGTTCACTTATCCTTTCAAATTCAAAATTCACCAACATAACTTTTAAAAAATAAAATTTATCATTTATTATGAATTATATTTTAAACTTTAGATTAATAAATCACAAGTTTACCACAATTCTAATAGTACATAATTGAAGCAAACTTAGAATCATATATACAAATAAATAATACAATATTTGATTGAATTCAGCTTTCTTTGACATATTTCGTTTTCGCTATAATAATTATGAATTCTTTAAATAAAGTAATTAATTATAATATTAATATATTCTAAAAAATTTAGTATTTTATTGTAAGATATAAGTTTACAATACATAAGTTTCAAATATTATATCTATATTTAATAATATAAATTAAAATTAATATTGATCACAGATTCGCAGATTAAACCTTTATGGATGTTGATTCAACAAATTTGGAGTTAAACTTCACTATTTTTGCAAATATTTCAAGTAAAGCTAAATATTTTAGCAAAGTATACTTTAAAATACAACCTTTTTTTTATAATTTTAGATTCTTTAATTAATTATTTAGATTTAAATTGGAAATAAATTTATCAAGAATGAGAAGTTTATTCATAGATAATAATTAATTCTACAATTTTTCAACTAATTTCTTTCAGATATTATAGAGTAATTATATTTTTAGGGGGAAAAAATGGTATTTAATTTATTTTAAATTTAATTTTTTTAAGTTAATCTTGTGTATAAATTAGTTATTTTATGCATTTTGTAAAATAAGAATTGTAAATTTTTAAATATAAATTTCGGCCTAAAATGAAATTTAAAAAACAGATTTTTAAAGTTAAATCTTAATAAAAATGTATATTTTGATTAATTTTTGATTTTATTAGATTAACTAGACTTTAAGGTTTTCAATAAATAACTTCATAACTTTAATTTAATTTTTTGAATCAATTTCTACAAAAAATAATGCGATCAGATTTAATAATGACAAGCTCAATCTTCTAAAATCCTAGTACTTCGAATTTTGGAGAATCAAGAGCAATTTATATTTATGATGGAAGTCTAGAAATGAAAAATTCAATAAATTTTATTAATTTTAATTCTACTATGATTGGACTGAAATCCCATTCTCAAGGAGGGGCTATCCTTATAGAAAACTCAAGTAAATATTTCTTAATCTTAATTCTATAAACATAATAGATTTGAATCTTATCGATTCAACCTTCAAGTATAACTCAGCTTATATTGGAGGTTCAATTTCTCTCAGAAGTTTTAACAGTAACTTTTTTATAAAATTCTAATTATTCACATAGATTAAAAGCAGTTGTATTCAATCTTGAATAATTCATTTTATGGTAACACTGCTACCTAGCAAGGTGGCTGCATTAATTATGATACTTATAAGCCAATTATTTATTAGAATAACTCCTTTCTTGAAAATAATTATGCACCTTATGGAAATGAAATTGCTAGCTACCCTACAGATTTTAGAGTTATGTATTATGATTAAGATATAGAAATTGCCAGTGGATAGGAATATCAGGGTATAATTATTGTAGAAATGCTTGATGATAATTAACAAAGAGTAACCTTAAACTCAACTATGTAAGATATGAAATTTTATAATAAATTTAACTTAAGGATTGTGCAAATCAAAATATATTGTCATTTCTTTAATTTATCACAGCTTTGAAGTCAGAAGATTCAGTATTGGGAAAAAGTTTCGCAATGATTCAGAATGGAATTGCAAAGCTCTAAAATTTTACATTTATTGCTAATCCTGGAAGTTCTGAATAGCATTTCAAAATATTCTCTTCATCAATTAATGCCTAAAAAATCTATGAAGATTACAATAAAATTGGTTTAACTATTAATTTGCAGGATTTGAACAATTTTATAAGAAATTGTATTAGAATTTTTATATAAGAAGTTTACTTTTTATTGAATGCCATTATTGTTAGAATAAATATATAATGTAATTATTTAATAAACAAAAGGTTCATAATTATTATTATAATATCTCAGTAAGCTTGAGATAATGCATAGAAGGGGAAATCATTTATAACAACTAGTAAGAATATATGATTTTGATATCAAAACTATAGATGTATAATTTGTGATGAGGGAACTTATTCTTTTTCAAGAGATTCAATGACTTGTTTAGATTTAAAACAAACATTTATAATTAAAATTTTGACATCAATATTTTTAAATATAAAGATTGCCCAACTAATGCAGAATGCTTGGGCGGTAGTTTATTAAGTGTAAAAGCAGGTTATTGGAGATCTTAAAATACTTCCTCAAGAATATTTGAGTGCTTCAATCCTTCGGCGTGTGTAGGGGGGTTATTAATAACTAAGATAATTTTTATTGACATATAAAAAACTAATATTAACAGGCAAATATTGCCTTTATTATACTATCTCCTACATTTGAAAATGATGATTAATATCCTCTTTGCCAACAAGGCTATGGAGGAACTTTGTGCCAAGTCTGTGTGAAAAACTAAGGAAAACAGTACACTAAAATAAATAAAGATGATTGTGGAATATGTCCAGACTTCAACTCAAATTTGCTTAAGATTCTTGGATTTCTTATCTTGATTATCTTTTTGCTATCTAATTTTCAATTAATAATTAAAAATTATCCATCCTGATATTTATAAATTTAAGAAATGTAAAAGAAAGTGAAACAAGCGTTGTCTTGAGAATTTTACTCAGTTATATTCAAATTGCAACATCAAAAAAATATAAAATCCTTACGTTTAATATTTTTAATAAATCAAGTGCTTCTTTTAATTTCAAATGGCCTTCCTACTTAAAAGATTTCTTAAGCTTTATATAAGTTGTGGGTGATGTGCCTTAGACTTTTATTTCAATTGATTGCTTACTCCTTGATTTAGGTACAAATTAGAGTGATACTCCTTCTGTATTTTTAAAAGTTGCATTTCTCTCAATAACACCAATAATATTTTTGGGTGTGTTTGTTTCATTTTTCACATTTAAGAACTTACTAATGAAGCATGCTTTCAAACAAATATAAATCTAAAAATATGTTTATACTACGAATACCATATTATATTAATTATTTGATTATTCTTTCAAAAACTTCAAGAGATAAATAATAGTTTCTCTATTAGTAATTCTATATACGCTACATCCCACTATAGTGAAGTTTGTTACAAGCCTTATATTTTGCGTTGAAATTGAAAATGGTGAATTATGGCTCTATGAAGATATGAGCATTTAGTGTAATAAAGATCTTCACTTAAAATGGAGCATTATTATAGGATTACCAACTTTAATAATTTGGATAGCTGGGATGCCGATAATCGGATTTTTGTACTTAAGAGCTAATCAGAATTAACTAGATCAAATAAGAATTTTTGAAAAGTTTAGAATGATTTATCAGGGTTTAAAGTCAAGGTTTTACTTTTGGGACTTTGTAAATATTTTTATGAAAACTTGCATAACCTTTTTGAATGTTATTTTAAGTATCTACTCTGACTTATTCAAAGCTATTCTATGTAATAATTTTTACATCCACTTTTTATTTAAAGTTAATGCACGATTAATTAAATTTATTAATTTAATCATAATTATAATTATCTAAAGTTATATTTATTCAGTTTGACTTTATTTTTTATAAGCAAAGCATATCACCTTAAAATGTTTGTGGCTATATATCTTGTCGCAAAGATTTATGGATAAATATATAAATGCTTATTTTACAAGTTTATATTCCAAAATAATATTAGAAAGAAAATGTATTATAGACTTTTGCCTATAATTGCAAAATCTGATTTAAGATATACACACAATTTTGCTTGAAATCAAAAATTACCCAAAAAATGGCTTTTAAAATAATAATACTGATTGTTATGCTTTTAATTTTTGCTGTTTATTTAAAAGTTCAAAATTCCCTAAAGCCTTACAAAAATCCAACACTCAATCTTTTGGAGTAAAATCAATATCAAATGATGTTTGTAACATTCTTTTTTACCCTATTTTTCATACAAGATTAGATTGAAGATTTTTTAATAAATTTTATCATAATACATCTTTTTTATAAAACCTAAATCTATTAATTTAACAGATTAAGTGCAAATAATAGCATTCATAATAGTAATACTATTCAATTTGAGATTTTTTGCACTATGGATATAATGTTTTCTTCAAACCCTACCATATAGAATTGCAAGAAAAATTTCAAAGAAATTAAGAAAACTTATTTTATCATAAAATTAGCTCATTTTAGATATAGATTATTAATAAATCAGATATAATAGGCTTTAATAATAATATAATTTATAGAAAATTGAATTTAAAATTTTATAGTTAGAATTTAATTTAAATAATATTAAGTTTACTCTTATGTTTAGAAAAGTCTTTAGAAAATATTTATTTCTAATCAATTTTTAATTTTAAATCTAATTGTAACCTACAAACAAAATTTGAATTTTACATTTAATGACTAAATAAATTAATTACTTATACATGATTAAATATAATTTTACAATCATGAATTTAATAATCATAATTATTCATTAATTTCTTTAAAAGATTCTCCATCAACAATAATTATAATACAATCACAACAACGATCATCCAGAATCAATTAATAAGAATAATAGATAAGATAAAAGTTTATTTGATTTCAGCACATAAAAGTTAAACATAAAACCCCAGAGATCAATTAAGACATGAGAATTGGGGTTAAGAACAATTAAATTAAGAATTAATTATAATTGGCGTATAATTATAATGTTTGGGCTAATTATTAAAACTATTGGCTCGATTAATTGTCCTTATAAAATAATCCAATCAGGGTGTGTTAATTTGATTTTAGCCTAATTATTTATATTATTAGCCAATTATAATTAATTTTTAATCTAATTGTTCTTAACCCCAATTCTCATGTCTTAATTGATCTCTGGGGTTTTAAATTCGCCTATACTTGATGTGAAAGCAAAAAATATTCGCTAAGTTGTAAAGTCTAAGGGTAAAAAATAATCTAGAAATTTCAAGAGTGATTAATAGATTATAATTCTTTTATAAAAAATTATATTCTTTATAACTCAAAAGAATATTATATTATACAGGCTTCATGAATTAGCAAGACATTAGTATTATTAACAATAACACAAATTTAGCAGATAAAATTAAATCCCAAATATAAAACAATGAAAAAGATAATAAAATTATGTTATTTTTATTTTTAAAGAAATCTAACAAAAATCTAATCACAAAACACCTTTTAAATTGTAAAATGATGGAATAGGTATTGCTAATATTCATTAGAATTCTATATAACGAAAAATTCTGAAAGATAAATATTCATTTAGCAATAATTAAATTTAAGTAGATATGAGATTTTAAGTAGACTTAGGCTACGAATAAGAAAATTAACAATTTTAAATTAAAATAGTTTTATTTTTTAATTAGAGATAAAATTATAATGTTTTTCAAATAATCAAATAAGAACCTTAAAAGAAACCAAAAGCATAAAGCAGTAATAAAATTATGGATAATGATTCAATTTTTTATTGAAAATACAACCTTTAATAAATTTATGTTTATATTAATGATTAATTTGATTTTTTAAATGATAATTTTTTAATTTTTATTATAATATTCAGCTTAGTAAAATGAATTATAATATAATAGTTTTTGAAAGAATGAGTTGAAACATATTTTGTGCATTGATGTCATTTGAAGCCATTTTCTTAATTTTTATCTTGTTTAATCTTTCACAATCCAATCAATTACAATTTATAATAAGAATTTGATAAATAAAAAAGAAATTAATTAGATATAATCAAAAATGGAAAAATGTCTGAGCAGAAGATGCCGTGTCATTCAACATAAATGTAAGTTACAAAAAACATATCCAATTTTTTTATTTTACAGGGGTTGCACCTGGTAAGAGTGGTGGTGGGAACAGACAAACACTTCGCAGAGCAGCTAAGAAAAATGGTGAAGGAGTATTTAAATATGCAAATGGTGATATCTTAAAAGGAACATGGAAAGACAATGAAACGTTTTTTTTGATTTACACTTTGTATATTGGCTTATTGTTTTTCATTTATTATTGATCGAATTCTTATAATCATCTATTTTCCAATTTATTTATCATGAATATAATATTTAAATTAAATAAATTAAATTCAGTATAAATGGATGAGCGAAATTTGCACTGAAATTACCAATTAAGTATACAGGTTAAAATCTTTTTAATAGATTGGATTGTGTGAATAGAAATCGAAGTATTAATCAATCTGATAATATTTACCTGGTTAACTTAAGTTCCAGTATTGATTTTCCGTACAGCTATACATAATAATACAAATTCAGTAGATAAAAATACTCTTAAATTTTGAATTTGAACAATATTACGAGTATTTATAAAAAAAACAAAAGTAAATTTCATATAAAAAACTACAATAATTTAAAAAATCTACAAAAATTATAATTTTTTATTTATTATATACTAGAATGATTGTTTTAATTGTTTTAAGAATTAACTATAATTAACGAAATGAGAAATACGATCACTTTATATTTTTAATTTTTTTATTTTCAATTATTCGTTATTGCTAATATTAATTCCGATTAATACATCAATTTATCATTTTTAATTATTTATAAGTACCCAAACTTCAGATTATAATTATATTTAAATTTATAATGAAGGCGACTTTGATTACATAGCAACTCAGGCTTTTCATGTATTTGATTTGCATAGCCAGCCAAAGATAGTAATTGCACTTGCTGCTATTTTTTATAGTTTTGTTCTTTTGCATTTTCTACTCATAATCAGACTAATTAAGACTTCTAGATATATTGACCACAATTCATAATTATTTATATATTTTTCATGAAATTTATAAGATTAATAGAGATATAAATTAAATACATAGCAATCAAAACATTAATTTATATTACTAATTAATAATTATTAAACTATAAACTCTGGTAACTAATTTTCAACAAATCTTAATTAAAAACAACCCCATGATTTAATAATTTTAACTAAAAATATATCAAAATTATTTATAATTTGTTTTATATATAAAACAATTCATCTCTTGGGTCCCTTAATAGTCCACATTCAACAGGTCATTAAGCAAGTGGACTTGCCTCTCATCATGGATACTATCTTTTTTATATAAAAATAATTTCATTTAAAAATTAGAGTAATAATGTTAAGATAAAATTGGGATTTCATAAATTAATAATTTTATTAATATGCTTATCTCGAGGAAAGCGATATTTCAAAAAGATTAATATTTAATCTAGCCGCGCTTCTTTAAACTTTGTACACTTACGCATTTGCATTCATATTTTTCCTTTCAATAAAGACTTTAATTCACGTTTTATTAATAAATTTAACAAATTATTTCTAAAATAATTTACGATGATTCGGGTGAATTCACTATAGATGAGCAATATTTATAATTAATTTATTCATATATATATATATATATACCATAAAACATTATTAATTATTGAATTATTATAAATATTAATATTTGCTGATATCGTTGAATACAGTGGGAGGAATATTATATCTGATAATATATTAATTCTAATTATATATTCTCTCTTACAATTTACCTTAAGTGCGCGTACCATGGGCATCACACAATAATTCTACAAAAAATTTTAGGGAATTATTCAAAATAATGATTATGATGATGTGCTTATTTGAATAATTTCTCAACGATAGCAATTATGCTTTGTAATTTATATTTTAAGCTTAATTTTGATAAGTGGGGTGAGGTTTAAAAGTTTTCATAAATGGATAGCATAAATTAAAAAATTATGCTTAATCTGGATTATTTACTATAATTCTAAGTGCTCAATTTTACCTCACTATTTAAAGAATCCAATATTTTGACCACTTTGTAAAACTGTTTTATATTAAATATTTATTTTTGTAAGCAAAATACATAAATTGATATAAGTTTTAAATCTTACTCTGATCTTTCTATAACTAATAAGAGTGGCTTTTAAGATTTAACTTTTGGAGTTATTGATTTATTGGTCTGCGATTTCATATACAACTCTTAAGATTCTGAACTTCTATGAATAGTAAAAGTTCAATATAATCATTATTTTTTAATAAATTTTAATATTACAATTATTCAAGGAGGTGATTTACCAATTGAATGATGTTGAATCAATTGAGCAATCAAAGTTGCATATGATTCTCTATTACTATAAGATTATGATTGAGAGGTAAAATAATAGTTGATTTTATGTTTTATTCATTAATCATTAAAATGACAATGATAAGATGTTAATGCAGCATCTATTTGAGTATAATTAAGTAATATTTTAATGTTTTGTTTTAAGCAACTGCTTTTAGAGCATAACAAAAAGTGCCAAAATCTAGATTGTAAATGCATCTCTCTAATTTTACCAAATCATAAAAAGTAAAAAACCCCCAAAACCCCTTAATTGGGAAGTTACTCGCATCTTCCATAGCAATCATAGATCTATAAAAGAATGGGGGAGAGTTTTATGAATTTAGACTAGATATAAGCTTAAATTACTGTTACGCCAGATGAATAGGATTCTAAGATAAACACAAGATTGCCACCTATTCAAAGAAACGCTACAAAACATCTTCACAAAAATTCAGGTGTCTATAATCAAGAGTACGAAAATGAAACAATTTAGAACTCCAATTTTTTCATACAAATATTAGTGGTGCCTTATTAAAGTGACAATGAAAGTTTTATTTTTAAAATTAAGAGATTTCTCAAGCGAAAATAAAATCAATATTAGTACATTTGAAATTCTATTTTTTTATTTTTTTCTCCATTTTTAAAATAAAACAGATACAAATACACACATTTTTTTCCAAATTTAATACTCTTTTAATAAAATATTTGCTATTAAGAATACTTACTTTCACTTACTTAAAATTAATCCTAAAATTCATGTTCACATATTTGATAAATCATGTTTGAAGTTTAATTAGAAAATTCATAATATTTTTATTTCTCAATAATAGAAGGCTTGATTAATAATTTTTATTATGACCTATTTTAAATTAAGCATATATGATAAATTAAAATTTGAATGTTTCTGGTTTAATTCTTTCTAATTCAAAATCATTTTATAGACTTCAATCGAATTTCAACAATGACACTGATTAAATTTAACTTTTCCCAATTTAAAACACTCGCTATAATAATATAGATGCCTAATAATTCACTTTTCCTATTGATTAAATTGTTGATAATTTTCAACTTATTGACTTATTTAGGGATTAAATTAATTAAGTCAATTCTAAAACATTCATTAATCCAGATAGTGGTCTCAATTGTATGAAGTAGATAGCTGAATCAAATAAAATTTCAAAGAAAAACTTAAAGATTCAAAAATTCTTTCTATAATTGATAAAAGAGCAACTACAGCCATTTATGCAAAATTATGAGAATGGTGGTCAAGCTAATAAAATCAATCAATACTTACTTTTTAAATACCATTATATTTTTTGTATTGACTAAAAGATTTTTTAAAATAATAAATTTATAAAGTATCTTTCTCATTTAAGATTCAAGTTAACATCCTAAAACTCTATTTTTTTAATAGATTAAATCATAGAAATAGTATAATTAAAATTAACTTTTTATAAATTGAATTAGAATTGCTTATCTTTACTGATTGCTTTTGGATCATATCAATGGGGATTTATGTAAATTTAGCATATGAGTAAGAAGCAGTCCTACACCACACTTCTATAAATCTTGACACTCTCTAAAAATCTTAGAAATCACACCTTAATCGATACTATAAAATTTAAAATAAATGAGAAAATCTTGTAAAATCAAATTTTCTCAATAACTAATGATGTCAAAACTTAAAATATGGCTACAATTGGTCAAGAATTAAGTCTAGACAGTGCTGATTATTTCAAATTTATAGAAAATAATCATAAATAAATGACTCTTGACTCTTATTATGAGTAAAGTGTAGATGCGATTATTGAATTTTGGTCTAAAATGAAGCACCGAGAAATCTCAAAGATAAATTAAATAGTAAATCAAATAATTTTTATTGAGCACTTTTAATAAAAATAATTTTAATCTCACCATTTGAGTTTTATTAAAGAGGATCATATATTTCATAAATACTCTAAAAATAAAAAGTTTTAATGCAAAAATTTGATGATGATCCCAATTTCAAAAAAGACAATAAAAAATTCTAAATTTATGCACTTTATCAATAACAAATACTAAATGATCCTTTAGAGATGAATATGATCTTAAACAATCTTAAGAATAATTAGATAAATGCTTTAAATAAGAAAAATATGCATAATAGACATATTGAAATTGATGCAGGCATATTTATTATTGATGCATGGGGAAGAAATAAAAAAACGTGGGAGTTTATGAACGCTAATAAGGCATTTTGTGACATTTTTAAGATAAGTTAAGATTATAAATTTAGAACCCCAATCTAACAAAAGGGATTTAACAATTGCTATTGAAAATTTTTATTGCCTTTAATTTACAGAGATTTAAATAAGTTCTATTTTTATTACTCAATAGAATAATAGTTTTATAATTTATCAAAGTCATTTTAAAAAATTACTATTAATATAGTATATTCAAAATGGGGAAATTGTAAAAATAAAATTCAAATTTATATTTAATTAATAAAAACAGCCACTAATTTGCATGAGGTTTAAATAGAATTAGAGATAGCGAAGTATCCAAAAATGTAAATAAACCCCAAAACGTATGAACACATAGAATTGATAAGTTAATAAAAAGTTTTAAGTATATCGATAAATAAGGAAATTTAAAAGGACAGAATTAAACTTAATTTGAGGAAGCCGATATCGAGAAAGCAAAAAGAAGGGTTGGCACTATCACAGCTCGTACAAAGCTTGAATATGATTAGATTAATATGATTAGATTAGTGTGATTTATAATTTTAAGTTCATAGCAACTATAAATCCAGTAGGTTGTCGGGGCCGTTCTTGAGATTTTTTAAGAATGGTATACTATTATACTGGCCGGACCCCTATAATCCAGCGTGTTAGCTTAAGCCAAAGGACATTTTCCAGGGCCAAAACCGGCCCCTCGATTTTTCGATTTTGGGTGCCATTAACTTCTAGCTATTCCCGTCTTCACATTTCTACTGGCCATACTTCAGTTATGGATAGGCAAAGGTTTGAATTTTGAAAGTTACCGCGGATTTCGACATTTTTTCAAAAAGCCAATTTTGGCTTGGGCCCATCTTGAAAATTGAAAAAAATTTTCACAAGTCTTCAACCACCCACCTCCTTGCAACTCTAAGCTACTCGATTAACGAGTTATAGTGAATACTCCTTATTTGAATTGGTTTGGCTATGAGATTTCAATAAATCCGGAGGATATAAGCAAAAGAGTGATTTTTCATATAGTTAAGGATATAATCCAGTCGAAATTTTAATAATCCAGTGGTTTAATACTAAAATCCAGTCGAATTAATCATTAAAATTAAGAATAAATCAGATTAATCCAGTCACTGGATTTTAGAAAAATTCTGAAATCGACCTTCACCAACTTTTAAATCCGAGTGCTGGTAAGCTTAAATCCTTAATATTATCTTCTATTTAGAAGGTATAAATGATTTGCAAGTGCCAAGGAAGGCACCAGAGCAAGAAAACTACCCTTGGATTTTTGAAAATAATATTTCCGATTCAATTTTTGATGATCAAGGTAAAGCCAAGGGTATTAAATCTGATATTAAAATGCTCAAGATAGCGCTAAAATCAATCGTGCTAAAGAATTTCTGCACTAAAACAACTTTAATTTGAAATTGCTGCTCTAACAGCCGGATTTTGCGGGTTATAATAAAACTTTTGATTTTAAGTAGTTTGTGAGAAAGTACGTAAATAACAATAAAACAAGGTAGGTGAAGCACAGCTCTAAAAGTAAATCTTTAATTTCAGAGCCTATTGAAGTTACTGCCACCTACGAATAAGTCAAGGAGATTGACTTCACTACGAACGTAAGCTTTGCAAGCGACTAAAAACAAAATAAAGAACCCTTACCTCAAATTTTTATTAACTATGGCTCGATCATTGGCACGAAATTCTCATAAAACACCTCGAAAGTTTTAAAAATTCTAAATATTATGAGAGGTCTTGCATTCTGCAAGATATAGTTACTCGAAACACTTAATCACTTTTTTCATTCCTAAGCAATTTTGAGAACGCTAACGAAGAATAATGCACTACAACTTGTTTTCATTGCTCGTGGATTTAATTCAAAGCAATAATAATATAGATCAAAATTCGAAGCCACGTATCTTTTTAGCTGCTCTTGGTTATTATATGGGTGAAAGAATAACAGTCGAAGATGAATTAATTCAAGAATCAATCTTGTTATTAGTACGCTCACCTTATACAAGACAGGCTCTCGGTTTAGCAAACTATGTATTCTTCAATAACGTAGCAGCTTTCACAAAACAGCTTGCTTAAGTGCAGAAATTGGATTCTACTCACCCTAATAATTTACAATTAATGGGTTAAACTTGGTCAGTATTTGATATTGATTCTAAAGTTAAAAAGCTTATACCCTTTTCATTCTTTATTTTGAATGTGCCTTTCATTACTCTACTCAGGCAAGACGGCGGCTTGCACAGGTCGTTTTTTTTTTTTGTTTTTTATATTTTTTTTTTTGTTTTTTTTTTTTCTTTTTTTTTCACTAAATCAGAGATATTCCTGTTGAATATACAGAGTACTTCGTTAGAATTTGTGCTCTTATTTGTTCTCCAACAGTTGACCTACTCAAAGAATATATTAAAATTACCAGGGCTACTTTCTTACAGAAGTAAGAAGTTATTGATTCAAACACTATGGTATACTTTATGAAAGGTCTTGCTTAAAGGTTGTAGAGCAGAGACGTGCAGTGGGTTGGCAAGATTTCTCAAATTCAGAAGCTTCAGCAGTAAATTATAGAAGCTTAAATTTAAAAAAATGTAATTCTCAACAACAATATCATTAAGAATTGTCTTAATGGAGATAGCTCTGAAATTCAAAGAATTTTACACTTACCCCGAAATATGGAAGCATTCTCTGATAAAACAATTGTAGACTTGCTTTAACTCTTTGAGAATGCAAATATCTTTCATTAATCGTTATAGACTTCAATAAAAAGCCCCAAAATGAAAGATTGAGTGTGAGTGCTGACTTAGAAAAGCTACAGCAAAATCTTGGATTTAAATTATACAGTTCTCAAATATTGTGCATTAATTATATTTGTGAAAACTTGCAAGCAAACCATTTAATACATTTTGATATTGGAAATGGCAAGACCTTAATTTGTTTTGCGTTATCCATTCTTATAGCTCTTAAAAGCAAGCTATCCGTCTTCATAGTTGGCAAGAATGAACACTTAGTGCAGAGAGATTTCAATAAGTATAAAAAAGTTATACTGCAATCAAACTTGATTCAAACTTTAATTTCTTCGCAAAAAGTGCAGGTATTTATTTCTTCACTCAACCACAACTCAAGAAATAAATGAAGCTTGCTAAATTCATGAGTGTGTGGTAAGAGAGTATCGTCCTTGTTGACGAATACGACTGGATTTTATTCGATGGCTCAAGTGAAAACATTGTGAACTAGCTTAATTTTTACAAACAAGCTAAAAGTATTATTGGATTTTCAGGAAGCCATCTTTCTCAAAGTGAAGAGAACTGTCTTAATTTAGCTTTTCATAGCACACCTGTGGTGTTCCACTCTTGACAAATTGTAAGGAGATAAGAAAACTTAGATGGCTGACTTGCTAATAAGTTCAAATCAAGGAGATTACTTACAAAAAATCAAGGAAATCATAAAGGATTAAGGTAGCTATTTCACCAGTTTTAATTGTTGCTTCAACAAATTATAGCGCTATTGAAAAAGGTTTTTTGAATACGAACTTTGACTTCAAAAGTTTCAGCCACTCCTAAGCTGCTGCAATCGAATCTGCGATTGAAGGCAGATATTTATTGAGGAACGCAAGCAAAAGCTATGGCATGTACTTGCTTAACGAGTCACAGGGACGAGGAACAGACATTCAAACAAATGATGAAATCGATTAAAATGGAGGTTCATATTTAATTATTGTGATGTTTTTTCAAAACGATCTGAAGAATAAATTATTGGTAGAATTGGCAGGCTCAACACTAAAGGCAGGTGGTAACGCGTATTATATAGATACGCTTCGAAAGATAGTGAAGAGCAGCTTATCATTTAAGAACAGAGAGAAATCGAACTTAATCTCGATCGCAAGCACAATTAAGTATAATCAATTTTATAAAATCGATTAGAAGCTATGGAAAATTTCCTTCAATAAAACTAGGTCCCTCAACAACCAATTTCTGCAGAACTTGCAAACGATTAGGAGCAAAATATAGTTGTGAAAGAAATCGTTTAACATCTCGTTGCTCTAACTGAGAAAGCTTACAGTAAAGCAACCAACCCAGCTGAAGAAGTGAAAGCAAGAAAATCTTTAGGAAGAAAAAGAGCCTTAATAAAATGTAGAATAAGGTGAATAAAGTAAGTTGGGTTTTTATTAACCTTCTCTCATAGAGTTTATTGAAGAGAAGATGAGTTGAAATCCTGTGCTGCAAGATAAACCATTCGACCAGGTATAGAATTGGTGCATAGGAATTTAAAGCGGTAGCATCATGAAATTACTAAGGCTCAAAGCAAGAGAGATCCAAAGTAAAAGCAGTTCTGCTAGTTCAAAGAGAAGATTATTGAAAGGTTAACAAAAGCTTGAATTAATCAAAGAATAAAACAAGACTTGAGAGTTGACTACTCGTCGCAGTGCTAGAGATAAAACTTCACTTGCACTTATACGGAGCTCCATGAGAATGAAGAATCAATGGAAAGATGGTTAAAGGCAGCTTCTAGTGAGAGAAGGCACTTTAAAAGCGACATAAATCATAGAAATCCAGAGAGAAAACCAAGATTAAGATTATGTTATTTATCTTATTTTTTTAAGCAATTCACCATATTCAAGTCTTTGCTATTAATAGCAAATACAGAATCGTGGAGGAATAGAAGCAGCAGCATTCACTGTCTCATGTTTGGAGACTAACTTTGCATGTTCTACAGGTTACCATCTTGCATAAACTACTCTTTCATCTTGCGTAAGTCAAGCAACTCACTTTCCATATTGTCATGTTATTGCTTCAACTTTTTAGTTTACTGCAAGAATACTTGCTTATCTTGCTTCAAAGCTTCTTCATAATCTTTGACCTCCTCCATTTAATCACGAGTTCTCTTTCTTTTAGATGAATCCTTAACTAGATTCACAGCCTTACCCCGTTCAGCTACACACGAAATTAAGAGAGAGTAAACTTACTGCTAAAGTTAAGGCATCTGCTGAGAGCGTCCACGAACTCGGGTCTCATTTCTATAACGAGATCTCTGTTTTACTCTAGCTTTTCTCTTTGTTAGAGCATTGCATCATGAATCATCTGGGAGACACCTTCGGTGTCTAGGGTGAAGAGCAAGTCACAGATCCATTATCTGTCTAGGTGGACCCAATCTCGTTCATCAGGCAAGTATTACAGCAGTCTTGAAGACCCTCTTGCATAATCGAGAAAGTCTTATACTGTAAGTCCATCGATTTGAGGCACTGCTGACACTTTTACTCCATCTCTCCTTACATAGTATAATAACAGTTATAGGGGTAAGTTAATCGTTACATCTTTCTCCGCTCTTATGATTTACTTTAGGAAATAAATGTTGGTGGAGTCCGCTTTGGGTTAGAAAGCGTGGGAGTCTTGGGCAAGAAAGTTGTATAGCTCTTTCTTACTTTTGCATTTCTGGGCGAGTTCTTAAACATTGATACCAGTAAGTTATTATTGGTTCATTAAACTTTAAAATTTATGTACCTATCACCATTATATATAGGTAAATTTTCATTCAGGAAGACACTGCCGTTACTAAAACTAGAGAGTGCTTTTCATGATAATGAAATCTTACCAGCACAGTCCAATTTCCGCTAGCGGAATTCCTACCATCACCAAAAGAATTCATTATTATTAAATTTAGGAATCCATTTATGGAATCATATTCTAAAAAACGGCAGTCAAGACTCAGAATTCTTCAAATTAAAAGATAAAGATTATGATGGTAACAGCTCAAGTGAAGAGTCAAGCTCTTCCAACGAATCAGGAGATTCTTTTTATAATTAAGATTACTTAACAACTAACATGCTTTACTAGAGAAACATAACTGTCGCCGACGTTATCATAGAATCAGTGAGTTATAGAGATATAATTTCACTATTCAACTAAACTTGTAATGAAATTTCAGAGTTTGAAAGTGATGGATTTATCATAGACCCTAAGGAAGTTTACAGATAAGCCGTTAAGAAAGGAACTAAAGAATCATTACTTAATGATAGTTAAATAAGAAGTCTTGGTCAACTGGTGTTGAAGCTTTACACTGACTATAAGTAATCTGACTTAGAACCTTAGAGCTTACTTGATTAAGCTGAAAATTTTGATTTAAATTTGCTTGAAGCAAAAGTTATTGAGAACCATAAAGTAAAAGATTAACTTACAGTGTTTGGTTAACACACACAACTTAATGCAACCGTGCCTCGCAGAGTATTAAAGTAATTAGGGAAGGAGAAAATATAGTAAGAGAAAGATCTTAAAATTGCAGAGGAGTCTCTTAGACTAAGAAATCATGAAAAGTTATCATACTCACAAATCATGAATAGACTTGGAATTTCTTATTACAAATTAAGAAGATACTTGAAGAGCCCTGTTAAGAAAGCTTAATTTTGGAATCTAAAACAAATTCAGAGAGGCAAGTATAAGAAACTTCATAGCAGAGCTCGCACTCATAAAGTTAATATGCTAATGTTTGATACTTAGCCAGTGCAAGTTTCAGATATACAACATAGTTTGTAGAAGAATATTTAACTAAGGTGCAGCAAGTAAATGATTAGAAGATTCTTAAAGAATGAATTAATGATGACCTACAAGTAAATAAAATAGATTTCTAATTTGCATAATAGCAATAGTAGTAAGCTGCAACGATAGTATGCAGCCTAGCAATTCGTTGAGAGCTTAAGTGAGGGTAAGAGAATTATCAATATAGATGAATCCACTCTTAATTAAACAGATTAAAGACACAGAGGGTGGACTGCCCCTTATGTTAAAATAGAGTTACAAATTCATAAAGACTCAAATAAATGAATTTGATTATTGCAGTTTCAAGTTCGGGAGAACTATTTTACACAGTTAATCATGGAAGAACTAACTAGCATTCATTTATGTACTTTCTATACAAGCTAATAAAAGTACTCGAATAAATTGATGCTGACTGGAGATCAAATACTTTAATACTTCTTGATAATGCTCCTTATCACAGATCTCAAAGTATATGGAAAAGTATATGGAATTGAGTTTACCTATAATGTTTCTAGGCCCCTATCACTAAAGAATAGCACCTGTAGAATTAATGTATTCTTGGATTAAGAACAGAGACTTAAATCTATTAAATACAAGAGCCTCATCAAAGTAAGATTAAGTTTTATAATAAAATATAGAGGCTACTGGGCAGCATTTATGAAAGAGCTAGGCAGAATATTAGCAGAATTAATTAGAATTTAGTAAGACGCTGCTTTTATCATGTATTAACAGCAGCTCTCGAATCCATTTCCCTTAAGGATTTATGAATGAAAGTGTTACTTAAAATAGAATATTTCATATTAAGCCATTTTGGATTCTAAATTTAGGAATAAATAAATCCTTGAAGTTTTCATAACTTCTAAATTACTTGCTTAATTTACTCTGAATTTACTGCCTTTATTTATTTAAGAATTAACTTTCACTCTACATGTCTATAGAACATGTTATAACAGCATTTATGGTATATAAATATAATTTTCTCTAAAAGCCAATAAGTCATTTTATAATTTTAAAGACTAACATCTTTTGGATTTTACAATAATCCAAAAAATTTTAAGGCTAAATTAAAAAGCCAATAATCCAATTTTAAATTATTATGAAGTTAAAAAGTAAAAAATAAAGAAAAATAAAGCTTAATAATTTAAATTTAAAATGGAAACCAAGTAGAAAGAAGTTTAAGAATCAAATAATAAATATGGAGAAAGAAAGATTTAAGAGAATAAAGTTTGAGAATCAAAAGCCAGGTAAGTTTAGTAATGAAAATAATAATAATAATAATTTGAAAAATACTAATGTGAGGATTCACACTTAACAAGTTTAGTTTTAATTTAATATTATAATTATAATTATTTGTATATTATTTATCAACAAAATTTTTCCATTAAAATTTTTTCTAAGGTTTAAATATTCACCATATATTCGACTATAAATTGAGAGCGCTTTAATTTAAAATTATAATAATAAATTAAAAAGAAACATCTCGTCTAGGGAGATATTTATATTCAACAAATTTAATCCAAAAACTTCAACTCAATTAATTCTCAAGGGGTTCCTCAGATAATTCACGTAATTATAAGACGGATTTTTTGTAATTAGTTTTACCAAGATTTCTACCAAACATTTTCAACATTTAAACTGAAACAAAATATTTAAATTAAATAAAATTTAAAAGGATAAATGGGTTCTCTACATTCTATTGTTCTTAGTAAATGACATTCTTGATTTCTTTATGCTTAAAAATGGAAAATTCAAATCTAGCCTACAAAAAATAAATTAAATTTGAAATTTGAATTTAAATAAATAACTTGGAAAATGATTAAAATTAATCATCAAATATTTTTTTGTTGTTACTCTTGATTTTACTATTAATTCAAACTGGCCTTGATACAATTTTGTGTATTTTAATGATGAATGATTGGGATTACTATCCAAAAATTAATGATTAATTTAGAATAATCCTTAAAAATAAATAAAATCTTCATCATAAATCGCTTAATAATCGGGCAAAAATAAATATAAATTAAATAATTAATAATTAAATAGCTATTTAATTTAAATATATATATTTTTAATTTAATTTATGTCTTACTTATCTCTTTGATTTTCTTAATTTAATCTAATTTCCATCATCACATTAATCTTTTCCTAGAAGTTTTTCAAAGTTTAAAATTACAGTTTCTTAATCAAAATCAAATTAGAAAAATAATTACTAATAGCAAAAATAAATAAGGTAAGTATAAAAATAAATAAGGTAAGTATAAAAATAAATTTGGAATTAATTTGCAATTAATTTTGATTAATTTAAAATTATTTTATTCTTAATTAATTAAATTCATGAATACTTAATTTCTTAATTTATAATCTTAAACTTAACAAGACTTTTATAGGTAAATGCAAAGATAATAATTCAGTATCTATTTTAATTGCAGAGATTTAAATTAAATTAAATCATAGAAAATAGAATATTGTAGAAATACATTTGAATTTGGAAAATTAATTATAATTAAATTAATAATAAATCAAAATCGTGGCAGTTAAAGTTGGCCAATCTAAATGATCTAGGGCTCATTCGATAGAGAATTCAAAATTAGCTGGACTTTATTAAAGGCGGTACTATTTTATCGCATCCCTGGACAGAGATAACTTCACTTTAATGTGAGGGCATAATTTAATGAATTTAGATAAGTTTAATTAAAGT
>ARYC01002262.1:0-75875 GCA_000711775.1 Oxytricha trifallax
TCTTATGAAAGAGTATGCTAAGATTCACAGAGAAAGAAAGTCGCAGACAATTCATGAAGTGAGCAAGAGGCTTTATAATGATGTTTAAAAACCAGATGATATGAACATAGATGTAGGAGCTGGCACTAAGAGAAGAAATATGGGCCCAAGCAAGCCATAAGAAGAGGAAGAAAGAGAAGCCAAACCCCTTTATGGGCCAATTTAATATGTGAATATATTCATTCCTTTAAATCTAAAACTTATTTATAAACTTTCATTCTTCCCTCTCTCTCACAAATTGTTGTCTTATCTACGCTCACTCTCTTACAGCTGCTTTGAATTAAGTCTACTGTATTGATAGGGAAGTCATGCATAAGATGATACAGCAGCAGCTTCTTGTAGTGAGTCTTGATTTAACTCCATTAGAATTCAATTCCATTAAATTAAGGGCTGTAAGGAACGTTGTATACAGGAGTTATGTTTAGTTCTTCATAGGCTTTCTTAGACTCCTTAGTCTTATGAACTGAAAGGTTATCAACAAACAGGATGATTTTATGATTGCTATACTTCTCTCTGAGCTTATATAGGAACTCTATATACTACTCTCGCTTAATAGAACTAGGGTGAATGACATAACTCTCTAAGCCTGAATCTTTACTTATACCAGCTAAAATTGCATGGGTGACTACCTTTACTTTTTAGTCATAAACTTCTATGTTATCATACTTCTTGTACCATGACTTATTAATAAAAGTGTTGAACGTAAACACAGCTTCATCTGCATGTATGAACTTGATGTTATTATCAATAGCTCTCTGCATTTAATCATAAATATAGTTTAAATTATTGCTATAAAATGGCCACTGTAAAATCAATCACTCTCTTAACTCTGTTGACAGTCTTGAAAGTAATACCATTTCGTCTATAAATATTGGCTATAGTCTAAAGAGAGATACGCATGTCTGGAAACTTGCGATGAAACATGACAGCTCGTTAGTCAAGAGGAAAGTGAGCCCAATACTTTAATGTCTTAAAGTCACAGAGATAGTCAATATGGACCTGTGAGAACTTTTATTTTCTTGCAGGATGTTTTCAAGAGCCTGAGTTATAATGTTAAACAGCTAACAAGCTATGATACCTAACGGTTGGGGCACTCTTGTGTAGGAGTCTTGCTATGGCTGTATAATTCAACACTGGTTTGACTTAGTCTATATTAATACTTGTACCATACCTAAGCTTAAGCAGTAAATCTAAATATTACTCATCATAAATAGACCCTAAATTTCGCTAATTTCTATTTCTCATTTTGCAAATTGGCCTAATTTCTCTACTAACCCCAATAAGACCCCAACTATACCCTACAAATCAAAGCACTTATAAACCTCACTAAGGGGTTTTGGGGTTTTGAATAGCATTGGATAATTTCAAGAAATAGTAACTCAACAGCATGAGATTGGAAGACATGTTCACGAGGCAGATGAGAGTATGATATGATAACGAGACTGGATTAATACCAAAGAGAAAGCTTCAACGTTTAAGATAAAATAAGTATATTCAAGTATTAGATAAAATGTTGATTAAATTTTCATTCACTTAAATTTTAATCTTGGGTTGTTAAAACTAATTGTTTTAAACTATTGAATTGCAAATATACCTAATTCTTTTATTGTATTAACATAATTATGTTTAGATTTTATATTTACTAAAATAAAATATTTTAAATGAAATATAACAAATTAAGAGTTTCTAGATTTGAGGTATCATATGATGATTTTAGAATTATAAACAAATATTTTTATATAATTTTATTAATTATGAAATTTAAATCACTTGAAATCTCAGAATAGTTATAAATTAAATGTTTAAGATTAGTCGGCATTTTATTTTGTGTTACAAAAGTTATTTGAGAAAGGCAGTTAGTTCATCCAATAATTCGAGCAATATTTACTTAATGAAGTAATGAATCTTATTTAACATTAAGTTGTATTTTATGAAATAGAATCTTCATAAACCTAAAAATTCAGATTCAAGGATCCATAGTAGCCCTTAGCTTAGTAAATCATATTACAATTTAAACTATGATAGTTTTCCGAAATAAAGAAAAATTATGTTTTTAAAAGAACTTTATCTATTATTTAAAACAGTTTATAATGATAAATTATTAATATTATGTAAATTGTTTAATTTATACTTATGATATTTTAATGATTAAAGCAATTTTTAAAAATGTAAAAAAGTGAGATTCATTAAAATATTGAGTTCATTATATTCCTATAATTATTTATATTACTAATATTTTAAAATAAATATAATCTGAATAAGAGACTCTGCTTTTAATTATCTTATTTTCTATTAATTTTAATAAATAGCTTTATCTTAATTATTCTTTTTGAGAAAATATAGTTTAATAATCATAAGGCACTTTGTAAATGTGGTTTTAAAAGTAATGACAATTATTATCTTATTTTCAAAAAATCTTTATTTAATAAAGATAAGCCCAATAGAATTTACAACACTAAAAATTAGACATAATAATCCTTCAATGTATATTGAAATCCTTAAATATAGAAGATAAATACAGCTGAAAACTATGATAATCATACATTAAATTAAAAATAATCGAAATAAAGACTGTTAAATTTGAAGATTTATACTAGTAGTCTTAATATTTAAAATATACAAACTTAATGGAAGCGCAGAAATAATATCAGAATTAAATTGAAAGAGATATTGAAATCTTTTAGTAAAACTAAGAAGTCAACAGCAGAAACTAATAAGAGCACAGCTACCAAGAAACTCAAAATCATCTTGAAATAGGATGCTGATAAATAAATGACTGCAAAGATGTAAAATCAGCACTTCCTCATATTTTTCATTCAACATTGAAAACAAGAATTAATAAGAAGAACAACCTTTAGAAATATTGTAAATATTAATTAATTGAATATCAAAGAAACCTAAGATGAATAGCAACAACCAAATAGGTTCAAAAATAGAAATTTATAAGTTAAAAATGCCTAGGCTAATTAAATAAAATGTTAGCAATTAAAAGCGATCCAACAAGAAAATTTAGTCATTTTACATCAATATTCTAGTATAAAGAAATACTCATAACTCAAGAAAAAATGGATAAGTAAAAGAAAAAATGAAGTTTTTATTGTACAAGAGATTACATTGTAAATTGATGTCCTATTAAAGTGTAACTAATCTAAGAAAGAGTTCAAACATTCATAATAATGAGCTAATAATAATGATAAATAAATGATTGTAAAAAGAAGTTTAACATTTATTAGGATACTTATTATATTAATAAAAAATGGAAATTTCTCTATTTATGTTTAATCCTCCTCATCATCGATATCATTTTCATCCTGATTTATCTTAAAATCTTGAAAGTCCCCTCTAGTGAAGTCTTGCGAAGCTCCTATCAAATGACACCTGTGGACTTACTAAGTAGGACCACTTAAAAAGAAAGAAGTACTTTTTGTAACTATAATTTTTAATAAGAGCTTTACCTCCACCTGCGTTGAGTTGTAAATGTATCCTAATTATTATAAGTATTAATATTAATTAATTAATTCCCTATTATAAATTATAAATGCAAGATAGTATTGCTTAAACAGCTATAACTAGTGCTGATAAGGTAGAAAACTAAGAAATGTAAGAAATTCAAGAATAAGCAAAAAACTCTACCAATTAAGGCATTGAAAATACAAAATGTGTTTAAACATGCCATTCAATTGATGAAATAGAGTGAAGAACTTAAGCAGACAGACTTCAGTGAATTCCTCATTAAAATAATTTTGAAGTTTGTATAATCATAAAAGAAAGTTTCATTAAAAAAGTAAAATTACCAGCATAAGGCATTAAAACCTGTAAAAGTTATCAGCAAGGCATTAATTAAAGAAAATGCAGAGATTTAACATGTTTAAAAGTACATCAGTTGCTAAAATAATATAATGCAATAATAGTCCTCATAAATGATAATGATAAATTATTTTAAATAGAATAATCTATATTTAGAGTTAAAGTAGGAAAAAAAATATAATAGCGCTATCAGTTAAAAACTAAATATTTCCTAGATTGAGAAAATAATCCTAAATTGAGATATTTAAAAACTTATTTTTTATTTGTATTTAAATATAGTAAAGGTTGTTAAATCAATATAAATGAGTTATTATAAATTATTTTATATGAATTCGTGCTTAAAGTAAAACCGCATGCTACTTTAACAAAGCAATTATTAGTGATATTTAATAAAAATCAAAAACTATTCATAAATTCCAAATTAAAAAATAAACAATAATAATAGAAGTCATCATTTGATCATAATGATGGTGCTTGAGGTTCCTCGATTTTCTATGCATGTTATAACAAGCAGATGAAAAAACCTTTTGTATAAATTCATTTTATTTGATTCTTTAACCACTAAATTTTGGCTTTTGTTCATCACATGTTTCTCATTTACCATTCTTGAATTTGCCGCTTCTTTTTATATTTACTTTGTTTATTTTAGTTTATTTCAGGCAACTCAATTTATTTTTTTAATATTAGTAATTAAATTCAGTAAAATTTCTTTCTATTAAATATATCAATTATAAAGTTATATAGTTTAATAGGATTAATTAATTAAACCTGACGAGTTCCTTTGTATAAAATTAGTACTTTTTGTTAACTTTCTTTGTGTTAATTACTCTAAGTGACTATTTCATTCTTTGGTCTTGTTAAAAAATCGAAAGAATTCAACTCTTTAGTAATTTGCAATGAATATATACAGAATTTTATACTGTTAACGGGTAAAGTTGTTTGGTTTTTGTTTTTAGAGAATAAACTTTAACTTGTTGTCTTGGACTGTACTATTCTCTTCTATTAAATATTTAGCTTATGATGTGTTTGTGGTCAGTATCAGATTCTTTTTTTATTTAAGAATCATGATATTTTTGGAAATTTATTCGTGGCTATTTATATTGTAAGAAATCTTGAAAATGGAATCGTTGTTGCATTCACAAATAATGTAAGTTACAAAAAATCAGTTCTATTATATTATATTGATTAATAGGTGTCCTTCTTGGTAAGAAAATTGATTGCAAAGGACAGTTAATTCAATGAGAGACACCAAGACAAGATAAAGTAGTATTAAAATATGCAAATAATGATAAAGAAAGAGGAACATAGAAAGTTGAAATTTATTTTAAAAATAATATTAAGTAGAGCTTAAAAAGGTTGTCTTATAATTATTATTGAAATTATATTTGTTATATTTATAATTTCTGAATTTTCAAAAAATAATTATAAATAATTTTTGACTTATTTTGGTCCCTTTTTTGGTGCCTCTTTAAAGAATCTCTCTAAAAAGAGGATATTAGTATTGATTATAAATCCTCTTAATTTTCAACTTCTAGGTCTTATATTATTTCTAATTTATAGAGTTATGGGATCTATAGACGATGATTCACAATAATTTTGCTGTTAATTATTTTTAGCTTATTTGGTAGGTTGGTTAGTTCTATCCGAATTAATAATGTTTAGAAACTTTATTTCAGATCTCTAACTTTCTCTCTTATTGCTCCCATGGGTAAAGGTTACAACTACTTAATTGTGGAATCAAATATTGGGTTTTGGGGTTATCTTTCAGTTTGTCTGTTAGTTACCTTTTCTTGTGGCACAGGATTGTTAAGTTCTAATATATTTTAAACTATATTGATAGCTTTTGCTTTTACTATAAATTATATGCTATTCTTATTTTGTATTTAACGTTGAAGAATATAAATTATTGATGATAATTATAGTTATATAGAAAAGTATGAGATAAATATCCTTGTTGTCGCTTTATAATTGTGAGTCATATCGTAAAGAATTGAATAATATTAATAATAACTTTTTAGTAATATAGGGAGCCGACATTATTATCTATACCAAAGATTTCGTTTGAGCTAGGGTCTTATTCTTGAGATTGAAGATTCTGTAAATTATTAATATTCCATAGCAATATTTCATATATCAACAAGCTTGAATTTAAGTTATTTCCTTCATGGTCAGGTAGCGTTTGGGTCCAAGTTAATTCATTATATATAATATCATATTAGCTTAGGAATCTACCTTTCTATTTTATTAACAAGATAAGTAAAACCAAACTATTAATGCATTTTATAAAATAATATCAAAGGAAATTAAATTGAAGATATGAGTTTTTTTTAAAAAATTGATTTCTAAATGTAATACGGGGAATTAATATTGTTTTTACTCGGACTTCAAATATTTTGTTATGATTAATAATTATAATCACACTTCTCTATTGTTTATTAATATGCAACTAGTCAAATTTTAGAATATATATTAGATTACCATTAAACATGATATTAAATGCATGTAAATAGTGAGTTTCACATATCTGTAAAATTTCAAGAAATGATAAAGTAATTATTAGAAATTAATGTAGACAATCTTAATGAAACATCTATATAATGATGATTAAAAACATTAAGCTAAAGAGTAGTAAACATCTTAGTTAGTCATAATATTAGTATATTTCTGAAAATAAAACTATAAAAAATCATTTAAAAGAGGACTAGCTTAAGATTCAAGCATTGAGTAATTAATAGTCATGATGATGATGAATTAAGCAAAAAGATAAAACTAGAAGAACCAGTGGCAAAGTCTTAATGAAAGTAGAATATACCTTGAATGAGTCATAGAGAATAACCCAAAAATTAAAATAAAATAATATGGATTATGACAACATGCAGAAATGATTATTTTATATGTGAAGGTGATTATAGCTTAATTAAACAATAAATTTACCATAATATATATGTTTCATCAAGGATAAAGCTAAAAATATTTCTGTGTATCATTTTTATATTTTCTTTTCACTATATTATGCAGTATCATATTAAAGGGATATTTTAATAGATAATTGTCAAACATAGTTGAGAATTCATTGAGTCAACTATTTTCTAAGAATTTACTTCTTTAAAGCTTTGTTAAGTTATATTAATTTATTTCCTTATATTTTAAATAATTTACACAATTATAATATTCAATTTTTAATATAAGGATAAATAAAAGTTTCTTTGTGGGTCAAGTTGCCTTTAAAATAGTTATTAATATGCAACTGAATCTTGTTTCTATCTATATTTTTCCATTCTCTTAAATTGTCAATAATCTCTTTTTTATAATGTAATTTATTATCAGTATTTTTTAATCATTAAAGACCAAGTTATTTAAAGGCAGAATGGTTAATGATATAATGATATATCTTTGATTTAAATTTAATAATAATTTAATGCATTATTTTAATACATTAAAACTAAGTCCTAAATCAAGCTCATGCAATACTAGTTTTTAGCATCTTTAACATCGAGAATTTATAAAAATAGTAAAATTGATTAAAATGGCGCTTCCAACACTTGGTGTCTCTGTATTATAGAAGTCTCTTTTTAATTCTTTGGTTCCAAACAGATCTTGTTATATTACATTTAGAATATATAGGGTACATTTTTGAATATCTTTGATGATTTTAATGGAGCCTTTGTACTTAGTAGGGATACAAAGAATATTTTTATATATCTAAGTCTGATTTTATAAATTACATTTGGAAATTAAATACAAATTAACATTATATGGTGACCTTTTTAAGAGATAAATTGATATATGAATGTTTTTAATGTTTGAAAGTTAAAAATGAAAATAAAGCAGGATACTCAAATACGATCTAATCAAATATGGAAGCTTTTATAGTTCTGGTTGGCTAGGACTTTGAGTAACTTGATCTTTAATGAATGCAACCTTAGAATGATTTAGTAATTTTTATTTATAATATAGTAGCAAGCTCCTTCGCTTGTTTCATAATATTCAAAGTAAGCCCTAATTAAAATTCAACAACAATGTCAAAGTTGAGAGTTCAATTATAATATTTGAAATTTTATAAATAATTATTAACTTTGTATATAAATATATATACCTGCCTATTTAAACTGTAAGTTTATAATATTAAAAACATTTTAAAATTATTAGATATCATTTTATTTGTTGAATAGTACAAATGTCAAGTTTAGTGGTTTTTCAATACATTTAAAAGGGGGTTTTAATATAAAAATTAAAATTATTAGTATAAGGGTGATTATATAAATTATGATTAAAAAATAATTGTAAGAGATAATTATAAAAAATTGTTTTAACTAAAATCAAAAAAAAATTAGGATTTTTATAAGAATCAAACCTATGATTAAAAGTTATTAAATTTAATATGTTTGCATATATTCAATCATTCAGTATTGTAATTTTACTTCATTACGTGCTTATAATATAAGTTTAAAATGCTCTAGAGAGTACTCAAGAGAGAATTAATGCTGATTAAGGATTTCATAATTGCACTGAAGAAAAACTTAAAACATCATCGGAAATCCTTAAGAAACTTTCTAATACTTAAAGAAGAAAATTTATAAGATTCAGAGGAATTTGAGCAATACAGTTTAAGAATACAGAAGCTTTATGGTAAAGTTGAAGATTAAAATAAAAGATAAATTTAAATGAACCTAATAGAATTAAAAATATGAGAGATGGAGATTAGAAACTAGCAAAACCAATAGTATATTATTAATATAATTATAGAATTTGTGTTTTTGTTTCTTAATGAATAAATGATATATTTATCTATTGATTTTTTACGCCTTCTTATTACCCCATATTTTTGATTACTTTTTTCTTATGGGGTTTTACCAATTTTCTATAACTTATAGACATTTTATTGGAAATGCTATATTTATTTTACTACGAAGAATCTAAAATTTGCTTTAACGCACTAGCATCAACTTATTAGCATTAAGAAATTCTAACACAATGTCAGTAAATTAATTCGAAGATTTATTATTTAATAAACGAAACTTTAATAATAATAAAGAATGTTGAACTATGTTATAATGTTAGAAAAAATGGACTGTGCAATATTTTCTCATATTTTAATTTTTAATAAAAAATTAATAAATAAAATATAAATTAAATTATAAAATTACAAAAAATAAATCATATTTTATATAATATTAATAAGACAAAAAAGATTAAAATAAATTTAGAAATAATTAAAATATAAAAAATAGAAAAAGATAATTATAAAGTGTATTAAATAAATAAAGTAAATAAACAGATATTTAAAATAATAATAAGAAAAAATTATAAAACAAATTTTATTTTCATAAATTAATATATATAAATATTTTTTTAAAAATTAAATAAATTAAAAATTTTTTAAAATACTAATAAAATGAAAACATGAAATATGTTAATAAATGGAAAAGAGTTGAAATGAATTGAAAGTAGGAAAAAGTATAAGCAAGGAAGAAAAATATTGAATAATGATATTAAGAAAACAAGAAAGGAAAGTTACGAAGCTACGAAAGAAGGAAATATCTTCTCAACAATTTTTATTTTATAAAAATAAAGCGAATGCATATACCCCATAAATGTTAATGATTTAATTAACAAATTTACATATAGAAGACTATGCTTTACTTTTGTTTTTTTGCAAGTATTGATATTAAATTTTAATTTAATAATTTTTGTTTGATTAATTATATTAAAAGTTAGCTTTTGTTTTTATCTCATGTTATCTTGTTTCTTGACATTCTTCCTTATATTAATAGTTTTTTTTATTTTTTTATATTTGATTGATTTTTTAACTCTTTATTATTTTTATCTCAAAACTTGCTTATTTGAACTTTTGTAAAGAATTTCTATATATTTATTATTACATGCTTATAATTGACTCTTAATAACTTATCTATTATTTTATCTTAATAAAATACATTTTCATTATTTTAATATAAAATATTCCTTTTATAAATCAAAATTTAATATAAATCTATACTAATATTATATAATTTTTTTTAATATTAATTTTAAGTTAAATTAGAAAACCCCATAAATCTGGGTTAAGAGCAATTAACTTATAAATTATTTATTATTGGCTATTAATTTTAATATTTGGACTTAATATTAAAACTATTGGCTCGATAATTGTCCTTATTAAATTATCCAATTAGAGTTTGTCTATTTAATTTAGCCTAATTATATTTAGTTTCAGCTATAATGATTAATTTTTAATTTAATTGTTCTTTACTCTAATCCTCGTGTCTGAATTGATCTATGGGGCTTTTATAGATCAGGTAAGCTAACCCATTACATTATTACAATATTAGATTTGAATATTAATTTTTAAACATAATTTGATTTATATTATGTTAACACAAAAAATATGAATTTTAAACATCATTTTTCAACTCGTTCAACAACAATAATAGCAATTACTTCACCTATAATAATAATTTCAACAAATACTACAACAAATATAACTAAAACTACAACCATAACTACTACAACTAAAAACCTAATTCCCAATTTTTTAAAATAAAAGAGATCAGAAAAAACTTACCTGCCACTATTTTGGCAATACTGTTGTTAGAGCTAGAGATTAAAATTCTAAATCAAATCTGTGTTAGTAATATTATTAATATATTCCTAAATAGTGTATGAAGTTGATATTCATAATTTTAATTAATATTCTAGTTTTCATCGTTTTTTATATCAATTCATTCATTTGTATTTTTTTCTTATTTCTCAGATTTCAAACTTTATTATGGATTTCACTATTCATTTGCTTCTTTATCCTCTTTATAGTCTTGGTTTTATTACTTTTGGCTTTTACCTGACATTGTTGAATAAAGTCTTGCTTTTCCATCTATTATTTCTTACCATTTCTTTTCATGCTATGATGATAGTTAAGAACTTTATAGTTTTGGGATTCTTCTATTACTTCTTTAAACGGTAAGTATATATTTACTGTATCTATCTAGCGCTTTTAATTTTGTCTGTATTCTCCTCTTTCTTTAGCCAATTCTAATTCCACTTCTGTCTTCTTTTTCATCATCGTCTTCTTGATTCTCTTCCTCATTAGAATCTTTCGCTTTATAGTAATCCTGATCAAAGTATTTGGTATAACTGTACTCTTCCTCTTCAAGTTCCTCATGATATAATATTGTCCGTTTTTACTTATTTATCATCTGAGTTTTATTCGTTTATAGGTCAGTGGTCTTGTGTATTTCTAACCATTGCTTTTTTGTTTCATTAATACTTTAAGGTTTATTTGATGGTAAAATATGTATAAGAGTATGAAAAATATATTTATTGGTAAAATACTATCCTGTTATATTGACTTATTTCCATTAGATTGATATCAAGGACGGTTTATATAATTTCATATTCATCTGTATTCATTATATAATCTTGATGTCTACTTTGTAATTCTACTATTTTATTATTTACTCTTATGAGCTGGACGACCTCCTAGAGATCAGTCTCATAAACCAAATTATAAAGTATAAAATAGTGTCATGATTAATCCTTGTCTACAATTATAAAAATTATTTTAAGCCGTTTTTCAAGAAAAAATAATTCTCCATGTTTATGTTTGATTTAAGCATATATTTTTCCTTACTTAGGCGTTGATAGCTATAAGTTTCACCTATTCCCATTCTATGTTCATATGTGGAAAATATAAAAGAACATGGCAAGATTAAAAATTTATTACATAACATGATATTTAAGGGCATTCAATAAGGTAATAAGAGCTACTTTTCTAAGCAATTCTAATATTTTATAAATTTGATATTTCATAGATATACTGTCATTTTTAAGAACTTAAAATTGAAAATTTTCAAGAATAAATTGGTTTAATTATAGAAAGTCTAATCGTTATGTTTATAATACTCAATACATTTTGTGTAATTTTCAATATAAACTTTTTGCAAATTATAGTATATTCATAATTTAATTATGTAATATTGAAATAAAATAACAAACAAATACATTTGAATTAAATTCTTGGTATAACTTACACTAACTTGTTATGAAATATCAGTCATAGTTATCTTAAACAGAGAAGATTACCGTATTTATTTTTACTAATAAACCCATTTTTTAATTTTAGTATACTATAAATTTTATAAGTTAAATTATGAATATAAATATATTTTGAATTTCAAAATTATATGATCGATATTATGATCATTCATTGCGGTTATATAATTTTTTTTTAAATTTATTTCTTTAGTATTTAGTTATAATGAAAACAGTAATGTTTTAAAAGCTAATTTCCTTACTATTTTAATTATAATATCTTTTGTGATTTTTCAATTAAATATATAAATTTGTGGGACTCTTTTTTTTTATAATACCCTTTTATAGTGCCCCATAATTAGTTCCTCAGTAAATTTCATTGTCTTTGTAAGGTTGTTAATGCTTTCTCTCGTGGTATCCATGATTTTCATGTTGTTTAATTTTTTTTCACAAATTTTCAAGTTACGTTTATAAGTAAGTGGCTTATCTAGCTTTTGACTTTAGACTCTCTGGCCTAGTGAGTTTCATGCTGTTGTGTTTTTATTCATTAATAATGTTCCTAATGCATTAATGACCAAGCTGATGTCATGATAACTCTGAGCATGTCATTAAATCTTATAACTTTAGTAATTTTATACATTCTATTAGATTTTCTTGCTTTCTTCAGTATGTTTGAGGAATTTACAAAAGTTTTTAGGATTGTTCAGTGAAAGGAGATGCTTGTTTTTATTTAAACCTAACTTTTGCTTATTACTGCGAGTATCTCATTTATTACCTAATCTCCTTTGATCATGACATTGATTACATTTTTAATGAAGTTTTTATTTTTTTTGAATTCTTTCTCAAATATGTTGCATTCTAAAATGAATTCAATAATTTAGTGAGGAGTTACTTAATAATTAAATCAAACAGAGCAATATTCTTTGGGAGGGAGATTAATTTTTAATTCATAGTCCTTAACATTTGAATATAATTAGCGTCAAAGTTCTTGTTCAAGGTAGTAATCAAATTAATTTAATTTAAAGCATATTAAATTTATTAAAAAATTAGCTTTTTGCTAGTTTAATTTGTCTTTGATCTATATTTTTTACTTTTAAATTTGTTTATTTATGAGAAATTCATGGTGATTTTAAGAAACTAATAAATTAGAATTGAATCAAAATAATTGCAAACATCAGGCTCCTGGTTTTTCAACAAATATTTTGTCAACATTTGACACAGAAGCATAAGATAGTGATATCCGAAGACACCTGTTACGATTGAGGAAGGTTTGAATATTTTGGAGAGATAGTTCAAAATATGAAGGATACTGGAATAATAAGCTAACTGCAAAAATATGGCTTTTGATGAATACTCTCCAAATACTTGTTTAATTAATCCATTTTCATTTAAAAATAATCATTTCCACTTATTTCTCATAATTATCTTAGCAGTTGATTAGTTACAATCATATTAAGTTAAGGATCTCCTTCATTAAATAATAATTACAATGCAATTTCAATTTGGCTGTTAAATAATATTGATAAATATTATAATCACAGCTTTAAATTAGAAATAGTTGGAAACTTAAGGTTTATATATTTTGCCAAATTTTGGTTCTCATGCATTATCAATTAATAATAAATAACTACTAGCCAAATAATTGATTGCTTTAGTGAATACTCTAATTAATATTGCCAAAGATAAATCAAACTATAATTTCTTAAGTAAATTAGTGTTAAATGTATAAGATGATCACCATTTTTACTGCAATAATAAAAAAGAATAATTTTAATTCATAGTGTCATAATCAATTAATAATATTATAGTAGATAGATCCAACTATCATAAATATATAAAAACTCTTAAAAATCAATGATGACCTCTTTGTTCTTAACAAACAGATGTTTTGAAATAATAAAATATTTTGATTAAGAATAATAAAAATAATTATCATATTCCTGGATAAATGATTATACAAAAGAACAATTCTCTGGATATGACACTTTATGATAGTTCATTACTTTATTAGCTTATATAATTATAGGAATTTGCAAGATAACCTGGTTTACTAAAAGAATAACAAAAATAGACATAGTAATTGCGGATGTTGCTAAACTGATGTTTATGAAAAACAGAGATTCATATCAGATAAGCTGCATTATTATAAATGCAAAAAATGAAGAGCATAAAAATTAAATTCAGTATCAAAATATATTTAATAATATGGCAAACTTAATTAAAAAGTGATATAATACAATTTTACATAAAATAAGAAAAGTTATTTTTATAAAATCAGAATCATATTAATAATTTTAGTTTATAGCGAAGAGGAAATAATGCCCTAAATTTCCAGGAAAAAACATAAGCAATGGTGAAAAAGGCAAAGTTAAAACAAAGAATAGGAACAGAAAAGAGAATAACAGCAAGATATAGCACTGTTTGTAAGAACTATTATTAATTAATAATTATATTAAAAGATATAACTATTGATTTTGATACAAAGTAAACATCTTGATGAAATAAGAAGGTTTTAAAAGTTTGGTCAAAATTCATTAAAAATAGCTGGAGGTTTTTACTTATGTAAATCTAAATTATAAAACATCCACAAATAGTATTATTATTTCTCTGTTAGTAAGACTTCTTTACATGAATCAATATGGAACTAAAATTTATTTCAAATTTTATAAATATTATAATTAAAAAGATCATGCATAAACTATCTATCAATTTACAGCAATTGAATCAAAGGATGCTTCAGTCTTATATGAAACCAATTTATTAATTAGGAAAAATCAGAATCATTTCGATTATGAATTTATCAATAAAACTGCATTATATCGAGAGTCCAACATATTAAAATTTACAAGTGACGATAATTAAAGAAGGAAGCAATTTTTGTAGGGATACATTTGAATTAAGAAAAAAAATTTAATTGATTAACATAATAATAAATGACAATTAACTTTGTTGAAATTTAGACACCATGTTACTTATTCAGAGAGAATTAAATTCAGCTGAACTTTACTATTAAGAGTACCCTTCTGTCGTTTCCCAGATGCGAAATAACTCGATTTTAAATTTTGTATAAAAATCATATAAAATAAATCACACAAAATTAAAGAATTTAAAGGTGTAAAATTCACAAAAGTACCATAAAAAAACATTTCCAAATACTTTTAGAAATAAAATAGCTATTACAGTTAACATCTGCTATGTAATAAGTTGTATTCCTAAATACAATAGTAAATTTAACTTATCAACTAGCTATAATAGTGATATGAGTAAGGAACAATTATAATTGCTCATACTTTTAATATATAAAATCTGGTTATGATAGTAGTGGGTTATAACCACCTTTTAATCACTGACAAAACTAAATTCAACTTTAAATGCATTATAAATCGAGCTTGTTTGAATGTTGGTGAAGAATTCATAAAGAAGATTGAAGATAACAGTGAATATACAAATATGAATAGTCAAATAACCAGAAAATATTGAATCAATTATGGGATGCTCGAGGAATTGATCTTAGATTAACAAATAGAAAATTAATTCTTTAACGAAATTTGAGTAATCTAATCAGAAATAACTTAGCGCTTTTTCTGTAACTAAGAAGTGTTCAATAAAGGATTAGAGAAAAAGCAAAGAACTTAGAGAGAAATAAGCATTTATTGAAAATAACTATGTTAAGCTTATCTTCCAAGAAAATCAATGTGAAAAGTCGCCTGGTCAATTTGTTAAAGATAAGCTAGAATAATACAGATACTTCAAGTTTTTGAATCATTCGGATACATCAACATCTCTCCTAACTTTCAATTCCTTTCGTTTCAAATGTAGATTCTAATGGCTCCATAGTTGGAATACTTGAATGTTTATTGGCGGTAATCTCAAGGAAATCAAAATCCTCAACAATTTTTAACTTATAGAAAGTAATTAGAACTTTTATAATGAAGAGAAAGGATTAATTATTCCGAAAATAGTGTAAAACAGCTAAGCAGCTTCATGGGTCACCTAGTGAGAAAATGGAAATAAAAAAATAGATATAGAAAATTGATCATTTAGGAAACATAATTCAAACAAATGTCTGCGTTATTCAATTTGAGCAAAAGTTTGTGCGCTACTCTACTTCATTTAACATGAGATAATTATTTATAAAAATAAGGCTTTACCTTTGTAATATATATATTATTTGAGGATTATGAATAACATCCGATATAACAACGACTGTCTGCAATTAAACATACAGACTAAAATGATAAAAAGACATGCAGTTTACAGTTAGAAAGTAGACCAATGAAATTGGGCATAACTTTGAAGGATCTCAATGCTTAGTAAATTTCAATCAATTTAATAAATTTAAATTAAAAAAGTTATATATTTAAATCAATTATTTATTTATATAAAAGTCAATCATATGTTCTTAATAATTTGTAATGATAGTAAAGGAAATTTAAATTATTGTCATAATTAAACAATCTTTTATTGTTTTAAAATTCTGGATTAAGCCAATAATTTTTATTAATAAAATTTTTAGTAGTAATTTATTTCCTCTAAAATTTCTTTCTTTTTCAAATTTTTACATTTTAAAAATTAATATTTACTAAGAATTATTTGACAATCTTGATTCTTGGTCATTTCTTAGATACTTATTTTGCATAAAATGAAATTAAACTTAATAAAATAAATATTAAATCAAACTTTTTTTTCCCCATAATTTTGCTAATTATTTAATATTACATATTTATTATTAATTTTTATATAAAGATAATGAAAATAATTAAATTCATATCTAGTCTTGTTTTAAATTAAAATTAAATGCATTAGTTATTTTAACAATATAGTTTTTAAGCAGGAAACCTAGTGAGCATTAATAGTAAATCAAGGAAGAAAACTGAAAGTACTACAAGATTAACTAACCTAAATGTCAAGTTTATTAAATATAATAAAATATTTATACATTAAAAGAAAATTAATTATAATTTTTATAACATAGGAGAATTAACTGATTATAAGCTAATTTTTATATTTGATAACTTTAATAGCAAAATATAAAAACTGAAGTAATAAAATTTATGAAGTTTTATTATAATATTTAATTCAAGAATCATATGATATCAACAACCACATTGTTTTTATTTCTATCAATTACAGTATCATTATCATTTTCAAATCGTTATTATTGGCAGTTTAAACAGATATTATTATATTGATTTATTAATTTTTGAATAATTTTAAATTTTTATGAAAGAGCTCTTTGTAAATTCAGTTAATTAATCTTATAATTACATTTTATAAAAATAAATAAATATATTGTGATCGTAATTACTATTCCTTATTTATTAACTTATTTAAGAGGTATTATTCCTTAAATTTATGTCAGAGCAATTTCTTTTCATTTAATCTTTAAAATATTTATTACTTATTCTTATACAGATAACATATTATTCACTCTTATAATTGATAACTAAGTTCATTTCCACTTTTACTTTAAAAGTATATAAATAATTTGGAAATTGTAAATATAAATCCAACTATATTTATTTATTTGTTGATTGCTAGATTGGATAAGTTAAATTTATTAGCTTAGTATATTATTACTTTCAAATATCCTTTAAGAAGGGCGACATTAATCTAGCTGAAGGCTGGTCTTGATACTGTGCATCATTTCTGGTAAGCAGTTTTGCAGATGAAGTCATGTGCGAAAGTTCGAATGGGGGCTGCCAGGGGTACTACTCTATTCAAAGTTAAAATATCAACTAAGATGGAATATTCTACTTAGAAAATTGTCATAGGAGCAGAAATATATGAACATTAATATTTTCGATTACCACTCTATGGCATTGAGAAAGCTTCCTCAGCGCATATTCTAGGTAATAGTATCTATGAAATTGAACTCCTGGACGATATACTTGCGAATCTCTCGAGGCTTCTACTATTTACTCTAGTGATAGTTCTTTTTCCCATATGCAATCTGAGGCACTTGGTAGATTCCCATTCTGTCTTGAGGAATTCTATAATGCTTTATGATTATAATGGGGCCAAGAAGAGGATTCACGCACCCCTTCTATTGCAGAATGGTATGCTGGCCATTTGCTTCTAATCATCTCTAAATCATTCGTGAGTTTGTTCAAGTTCAAGAATATATGTGCTTGATTTAATATGTAATTGTTAGCATTTACTCTATTAACTCTATGCAAAGAAGCAATGAATATAAGAGTATCAAAAATTATTCATTTCAGTCCTTAAGTTATACTAACAGTTTCTACATCATGCTCTTCTAATTCACATTATTAAAGACTCTTGATATTTGCTATCACTAACCTTCTTACTTCTCAAAGAGCCACAAGTATTGTCAGTATTGGTAAAGATGGTTGAACGATTATTGGACCATGCAAAGACATTAGGAGCTTTTAACAGCCTTGTGATGTTGATGCTTGTAATATTGTCACAGTAAATGTTAAATAGGTCTATGCCTCCACATTCCACTTGCTTTGCCCTATGCCTTCCGGACTTCATGCTATTATTACTGGTTCAATCCCATCACCACAGATGAGACTTTGGTAGTGGCAATGTATTTTCTATCATCCTGGATCAGATAACTTTAAAAGTGAAGTTGTCATTTATAGCTGTTAGTAATAGCACCAAAATAACTCAGTATTTAGCACATCAATATGATAAAAATATTTAAATTTTATATAATTTTTATTATGCACGTTTTACAAATAGTACTAAATTAATTTTCTAAACTATCAATAAAATCTAACTGTTTTAATCGCATATAATTTTTACTGATTTATTATCTCATCCTTATTCTTTTACAAATTATACTTATATCATCTTGAGAATATAAGCTGAATGAAATTATTTAATTTTCCTCAATTTTCTATTATAATTTTTTCTTCAAATAGATTCAATTTATTTTTATGAATTTTAAGCATTTCATAGATTCTATTTCTAATAAAATATATGAAAACATGATTTTAATAACATAAGGAATCTTATTATTTATGTTATCAAACTAACAATTAAAATTATAAAATAGAAATAACAAACTAAAAATCAGAAGAATCTATCACTTTAGCTTAACCTTATTTATTTAGATAATATTTCTTTTAATTTAGGACCAACAATTATTAGTTGTTTTTATTTTCTTCACTATTACTCAATTTTATTTCTACAATGGCAGAATTTTTTATGTTTAATAATAAAAATAAAACTAATTCATTTTAAAATGCAATGGATTATGGTTGATTTCTTTTAATTTATGGAGCATTTTGCTAGTATTGGAAAAAATTTGTTGTCACTTTTCCCGATGATCCAGATTAATGACTTTGCTATTTATTCAATAATATATATCCATTAATCTTATATAGTTTTGGCAATACTGTAGTGTATATCATCTTTCATAATTTTTTCAAAAAATTAATAATAATTTTAGTGATAATAATAAATTAATAATGTTAAGGATCAAGTCTTTCCTTGCTTCTTCTGTAGAAGATTCTGTTCCCCAATTTCTTCTTCTTTGTTTTCTTCTTTTCTTTTGGTTTCTTAGTCTTTTGCCTCCATTGTATTTCTTTCCTTGTCTGGAAATGATGACTTAATCATCGGTCAGTCTAGATGTCGGGGATTTTATCAAATATATTTACTTATATAAAATTGAGTTTTCTGTAGTTGCAATTACCTAAATAAGATATTTATTGATGAATCTGCTTCTTGGTGAGCACATTGGATTTGAGCTGGTCAGTATTGGATATTGACTTACAATAAATAGCATGTTGTTGTATTAATTTTTATAAAGTATAAAATAATTATTTTTAATCTTTTCTGAAAATATTCCATGAATAATGATTTTAGTAAATTAAACCTCGCTGAATACTAATATAAAGTCACAATCATTAAATCTTCAAAATGCGCAGAGATATAGATAGTATAATTTTGTTATAAGAATTGATGTGGAAGTGTATTATGTTAAATATAGTATTTTAATGTTTTCAAGGCAGCAGGAGAGGATCATATGAATTCATGAGGTGAGCTGGAATTAAATAAATCTCCTTAATTCGGGTTTTTGAGTAAGAGTGTATTGCATGCGTGTTCATTTTTTTATTATTTAATACTTTTGCTGGTATTTAGAAATATTATTTACTATTGTAAGGAATGTAAATAAACAAAAATTAAAAAATATATGTCATATACATTTTATTATTAATTTTTCTTTTATTTTGCTTGATTTTTTATTTTGTGAATAAAACTTAACTATTATAATTTAATAATCTTTTAAATAAAAAGTGTTGTTAATTATATTTTCAAGTTTTATTATAATTGAATTTCAAAACTATATCACCACTAATCATAATAGATAAACAATTAATTAATTAAGAATATTGTAATTTATATGAAATGAAAGTTGATAGATTATGGCGAGCTAGCCCACAATTAATATTTTAAGCATATTATCCCGTCAATTTAAAAGGATATTTATACATTATCAAAATTTATTATAATTAATAATGACTTACTTAGATATCTTAATATTCTTTAATTGATTTGACTTCAATTGTTCATTCGCCTGATGTTTTCGCATTCTTTGCTCCTTCTTTAGTATATATGAAGTTGGGTACAGGATTTGTGCAGATATGCTACCTATTTTTTATCTTTTGTTTGAGTTTGTTGATGATGGTATCCCTTTGACTAGCCTGTACAACTAAGTGTAGGCAACTTTGATGTTCAGTATTAGCCTGGTTTCTGGAGGGTTTTTGTTCCCATCTTTTGTGTTGTTGACGTACATTTCCTAGTCTACTATGTTAGCATCCCACATGGGCAGATCTTCAGACATATTTTAATCGTATTTAATTAATATAATATTTATATATATAGATCAATAACTTTAAAATCATACTTACTCAATAGTGATTTATCTTTCCAAATCATTTAATTCTGATTTATTAATTACCATTCATGTATCATCTTTGTACCCAAATAGTGTTTTATAAAGCCGCACTCGTCCGTTTCCCAGTCCCAGATTTCTTCAACTTCTTGATAAGGATCTAAGATGTTTGAAGTAGATCTTTAGGTACCTGAATTATCTCAGTTATCTTTTGAGTAATTTCCCATGAATAATTGTCCATAAACTTCATCTCTCTATCTAACTGCTTAAAAATAACTTTAGGAGATTTTGAACAATCATGATATTTAACAATAAAACCATTGATGCAACTAAAAGTAGAGGATATTAATTATACTTCTAGAGATTAAAAATGTATCCTTTTATATTTATTGATAAAAAGTGTTGATAAAACCCCAAGAGTAATTTTTTAAGCAATCGTGGGTTGTTTAAATTAAATAATACATCGTTATTGCAAAGTGAAAATGAGAAAAATGAAAACCCATTACGAGAAATACAAAAGTGGGTGGAAAGTGAAATATAACATTATGAATATTACTAAAAGAATCTCTCTCAGTTTCAAGAAGCTGTTCGTCCCATCCCTGATCAGGAAGATGTGTCTCTGTCGTGGATACAGGCTAGTGGCCAGACCTCCCTTATGGAGCTGTGACTTAGGGATCTCTGCAGGAGCCTTTACTTGTAAGTGGGAGATACACGAGGAACCAATGCCAAGCCACCTCGACCTCCTCGCGACCCTCAGGGGCGGCCTCGACCTCGCCCACAATGCTGTCGAAGGGAGGAATGTACTGCTTGGTCCTGATCTATTTAGTGGGACGATCTTGGCGATTCTGGCGTGGGTCTTCCTGCTAGGGTCTGGTGCAGTGGGAGCACTCCATTTTTCTATAATCAAATTTAAGTTTTAATGTTTAAATCTTAATTAATTAAAATAGGGCAGCCGTTAAAACTATAACTAAACCCTTAAATTAAATTATTAAACGATTAAATAATTTTAAACTTACAAAATCTCCCAGACTTTTTTGCCTTCGAGTTTTTTAGGAAATGTTGTGCTAGAGGGGCCATCTTAAGGTCATTTTGTAGCCCTTTGAAAACTAGGGGGAACTTGGGCACTCGGGGCACACAGCACACGCCCTGGCGGAGTTGCGCTCAATTTTCATTTTCCCTAAAAATAAAAAATAAATAAATATATTTAATTGATTAATTGATGATCCCAATGGTAATTGGTAAATAAACTAACCCATTCAGACCTCCTTGAGGCTCAGGTGCTTCAGAGCATCGACCAAGGAAGGAGTAAATGCCCAGGTGATCGACCCCATGTCACATTAGGGGTAAGAAATAATAGTCAGCGGGGGTGCCTGGAAGGTCTTTCCAGGGGAGTGGCTCAGGAAGATCTGCTTGATCTGTATAAGATTGACTCCTAAGGCTACTAAGCTAAACTTCTCTAGATTAGAGGAAATCTCTAAATGAAATCGTAATAGCACCAGAGGAAATCCGTGAGGGAGTAAGCGTCCCTGGCCGAGGGGGGCTCTAATGAACATCTCAGGAGGTCTTTATCAGCTGGCCTTTTGCTGGGCTTTTTAAAGATCTGTTGGTCATTAGGTTATTAGTTGAGTGACCGTTAGGAATTTGTCCGTTAATTCTTAGGTTGTTTTATTTTCTCTAGTAATTCGTTCAGTTATCGATGCAGGTCTGGAGGCAGGCAGCCCACTGATCAAGTATTAGACTAAGAATCTGCACATTCTTGGCCATTTCCCGCTGAGGGGCATCCGCTCCATCTGACCATCAGATAGTCTCAATGTCTCGTCCATGGAGGTTAATGGGTTAGCCGTTAGGGTTTTTGCCTATAGGTTGTCTAGGAGCCCCCCACCTCCGTCCTCTGTCTCGTCGTCTCTAATAGGTACTGCCCTTCTCACTCCTATGGTCTCGTCCCTCGTTTCGTCAAACAGCACCTCCTTCCCATCGTTGGCGTCCCTGGGGAAGGTGAGCTTGCGCACCTAGAGTCGTAGCTCTATAGCACTGTCCAGCGTCTCCTTGTAATGGGTGATAACATTTTGGCCAAAGATGGTGGTGGCAATGTCCTGGATCTCTCTGGGATCTCTGGTAGGTCGACATGCTGTCCAGCAGGCATCGGAGCCTGGTGTCGAAGATGGCCACATCTGGTATTGGTGAAGGCTCTATTTGGGCCCGGAGGGTGGGCGGCAGCAGGTGGCGATGGAGCTCTACCGATGGGGAGGACAGGAAGGGTATGATTCTCTGAGAGACTTAGTTATCTGGGCTCAGCATCCTTGTTTGGACTGGGTGTTTTTATAATTGTTATTAAGGGCTGATATACTCAAATAAAATTTAATCAGATCAGGCCTCAAAAGTTGGTAGCTTTTTGATTTTTGATAGTAGGCCTATATATTATTAATTTAATACATCATAATAGTAAAAAGATACCAAATAATCATAATAATAAAAATACTATATTTATTTAAAATTCAAATTCAACTTAATTCAAAAAAATACTCTTGGGGTTTTATTTATAGTTTTAATTAAAATTAAAAATATTCTTTTCTGTTTCACTTATTAATATATTTAGTAAAATTACTAATACATGTTTTATTATAATATTATGTTTTAAATTTATGTATAAATTATTCTATTAAATTTCAACTGAAAAAATTATTTTTAACTATAACTAATCGGCATGATACATTAATATCCTTATTTGAATTCTTTTATATATTACTTATTCTACAAGCAATTAAATTTATAACTTTTTATAATGTATAAGTTTCCATATCAATTTATTTATATCCACAATTAATTATTTACCTTTAGTTATAAGTTAATGTGGTGATAATATCCAAAACCCCATCGCTATCTTTTCTGTAAAATGTTATAAGTAATTAAATAATCAAGTTCAATTAAAGTAAATAAGATCGATTTATAATCGAGCATCAATAGTCAGCTTGCTCATCAACCAAAATTAGCTACTTGCTAATGCCGTCGAAGAGGAACTGATTATTCACGATTTATATAAATTAAATCTTAGGATCATTTTAATTGTATTTTTTAATTGCATCTTGGATGCTCATTTTAGGATTTTGAATATTTGAGTTATTTATATTTTGTGATTGAATTTTCGGTTATATTAATAGTTGTGATTGTTGCTTTTGAATTGGAGTAACTTATTCTCTTTTTTACATAATTAAACGCTTTTCAATGTTAGTTACTCGAGTATTAATTGCTTTAAAATTTTCATGAATCATGTTCAAGTTTTTCGTAATGTTTTCTTTGCAAACTTCTATTGTCTCATTAAAAGCGTCAACTACGCACTTCAATTTCTTCTACACATCTGAGACATTTATTTCTATCCGATTTACTTATTCGCTATCTTAAACAGTTAGGACATTTTAGTTTTCTTCCATCTTCTTAAAGTTATTAGTTGAATCCAACATTGTTTTTTGGAGTTCCACTATCTGGTCATTGATCTTTCTAACATTTCTTGCCAATAACTTCTAAGTCGCTACATCAAGAGTGGGCGCCACCTTTTTGATATCTTCAACTAAAATCTAAAATTTCTGTTGAATTCCTTCGCGTCCATAAGCAACTTTTCTTGATATTTATTCGAAGTCAACATCATGGAACTAGGATCCCAAATTTGTAACTCTACTAATAGATTCCTGAATTTGGTCTATTAATTAAGTTTTAAAATTATGGAGTTTAAAGTAACTCTGGGACCTATTTAAGAACCATATTGCTTATACCTTCCCGAGCTTTCGACGTAAGCTCCCCTAACTTTTTCTCTATGAGCTCATCAATTTAGTTAAGCTCAGGGAGGGTTTTGTCGCTTTTTATTTGATAAAATTCAGATTCCGTGTGATTCAAGTCAGAATACAGTGACTAAAACTCCATTATTGTGATAATGCTTTTGTCCTCATTCCTCGACGGAGTTAATGAATTATAGTTTTGGTTCGATTTACCATCAATATTCTGCTATCCCTAGCTTGTGGAAGCTTTATTACTTTTCTTATTAGAAATTTTATTCTTTTTATTTTTTGGAGTCGCAGCTTTGCTATCACATTTTCCCGAATTGAGGGTAGAAACTAGCCAAATTTTATGCATATTTATAGTATCAGCTCCAAATTTCTTTTTAAGCAAAATTTTAACATTCTTGTAGGTCTACTTACCAAGTATACTTTGCTTCTTGATATGGTCCAAGAACTTCTACTTCGATTCTTAATATTTCAATTCATTAAGTTGCTCCTCATTAAAAAAATCTGCTGTGTATCCAGAGTTTTCACCGCATAAAGCTATATAAATAGGCGTATAAAGTTTCTTATTTTGTTTAGCTTTTGAATTTTTCCCCATGAATTGTATTGTATCACTGATTCGAATGTCTTGCTTAAATAGTATTTCACGCTTCTATATTTAACTTAGCTGAAAGCGTAAATTTATTAAATATCAAATATTATTAGTAGCAGGAGATAGAGTTATCCTAATGGCACCTACTCTATGATTGCTATTTTAGTCTTTTTGATTAATAAGGTCATTTCTTAATAAATTCCAAAATATAAAAATTATAACAAACTCAAACGTAGTATAGCAAAGTCAAAGAATTTGTTTTATTAGACACTAATTAAAATAACTTTAGCAATACAAATTAAATCTAACATAAATATAAATTACTCTAAGCAACTCTCACAAACTCTAACAGTTAGATATTTAGCATTAAATAAGTTTATATTTATATCCTATACAAACTTAGTAACTTGTTGAAAGAACCAAATATAACAAGTTACTGGCGACTTCTTAGGTTAAACTATTTTTTTGCAATATCTGTCAGTTTAAGTCAATAAACTCCCCCACCATAATGTATTATAAAAGTCTTGTATTTTTTATATAACATTCTTGCGGGATTTTATCACCAAGGGGAGGTTATTTTTCCCGTAAAGTAAAATCAATGAAATAAACCTTTAAATATTTTGATTTACAAAATATTTTAATCATGCTGTATACAGAAAAAGGCTGTTGTGTAAAATTAAAAACTTTAATTATAAAATTAAATATTTAAAATCCAATAACAATCACTTTAAAGCATAAAACCTATTACTCTCATATCATAAAGTTATTATTCTATTGAATAGGCTACTAATTCAATAAGTTGCCCTCTTAATCAATGAATCCCTCATCATGGAGTTGCATCTCGAGTTACTTATAATTGACAAATTCATCTATCTGACCCCTTAAGTCATTAATCTCATCCCTTACCCTTTGGTTTTGCTCCAGGAATTTGTGTTTTGACTTTATGCCAATGTGAAGATTTGCTTTCTACTCTTCCAAGTCATTTGCCTGGGTTTTCTTTTTGTACTCTGTTTTAATAAGAAGGCAGATCTTCCCTTGTTAACTAAATTTGAGTTAAATTATATACTTTACTTACCACTGTAACTGATGGAATTGTTGAGGGTATCTTAAAATTAGGGCTTCATGTGTACGATATTGTTTTGTGAATTTTCAAGCCTAATTCGTCTTTATTCCTTGGCTCTCAAAATTATCAAGTTGATTCCCTCAGTGTTTAGAGTCAGTAGAATGTCAGTGATCCACTTCTTGTATAAATGGAGCCATTCCATTTAGTCGGGCAAGTACTTCAATATTGAGGACTTGTCTTCAGCATAAGAGAGAGAGTCATCAGCTGTGAGTCCTTCAATCTGAGGTATTGCAGAAAAAATTTTACATAATTTCTTTTAAAAAACTATAACAAAGTCTAACAAATTATAGTACCTCTTTCTATACTTGAGAATGCTTCTAAAAAAATAAATGTTTAAGCAATTTAGTTTTGGCAAGCATGCCCCACTCTCCTAAGTCAGAAAGTCATAGAGCTTTTTTTATTGGACCTATTTTAGATCTGACCTTACTAACGTGAAAAACCTGCAGATTGTTGTTCATTATGCCTTATTAAATATCAATGTTTTTATTATTTATTAGTATGTTTAAATTGAAGGTTAGAGATAATTATTTGTTTTAGCTTGTGAGAGTTTTAATTTAAGCTATAGTCTCTATATATATTACAATACAATGATTATTCTATATAGTAATAATTTTAAAATGAACTTAAAAATTATCAAAACATAACAAGAAGAAAACTAATTATCAAAATTTCAAATAATAAGACATAAGAGACTTTTTGCTTTAAAAGAATTAAAGTAGTAATAGTCAGATGAGGAAGGTGAGGTTTCTCTCTAAGACTCTGTGAATGATGAGAATATCAAAGATAAGCTTGTTTATTCCAAAACAACTTGCTTGATTTCTCCTGGTTAACTTGAATTAAATGAATTTATGTAGATTTCTCTAACAAACTCTCACTTTCAGAGATTAGAAGTGAGAGTATTACTCAATATCGAAAACAAAACATTTAATACCTAAATTATTGATCCCTAGAGAATTGTTAATACGATGTAGCAGGACATTATAGTTAACAGAGTGCCCTAAGTGGCGACTGTTGCTAATCGAAAAACTTAGGTCAAGTAGTTCCATGAATGGCATAGCAAAAAATAATGAAATTTAATCGTAAGTTCCTAGGAAAAGCCCCCTAACTTTCCTTTATTAAGACATTCAATGGCAGGCAGATAACTCTTGTGTAAGTAAATGTAAAATTCATTTTTACCCCCCCCCTCCCTATTTTAATAATAGAATTGATGATGATCTAAGAAATAATTTAAATTCACATAATAGAGCTCGTGTATTTGTAAGCTTGTTAGGTATTTATACTTAAATCATGGCTGTACAAAGAAATAATTAATAAAGAGATTTAATAATATCAATATTTCTAAGGTTAATAATGCTATTGATGATACAAACGACAAGACCATAGTAGAATAAAAAAAATTAAAAATAAAAAAAACTATTCAAAAAAGTTAATAGAAAATGCTATTAGTAAAATGAAGTAAAATTTTTAATAAATAAGAGCAGCCAAAAAAATTCAAAATCATTTAATCATCAAGTTAGATCTCAAAGTACCTTTATAAAAAATTTGAAAAATTATAAAACATGAAATTAGATATACATACAAAAAGGTTTATATCACATTGATAAAAGATTAAATAGCTTAGAATCATAATTTATAATAAGAAAACTTTAAATTTATAATTAATTAGCTAAAATACCACAATTATAGGTGAATAAATTAATTTAATCAAGATTGCACATGTTAGATTTTAATATTAAAATAAATATATATTTTTAGGTACTCTACCGCAGATTTTATGAATAAACCTATTTTGCGGTAGAGTACCTTAATTATATTAATTAAATAAAGTAAATAAATTAAAATACAGCATTACTTTTTACACAAAATGCATGATATAATTATTTGATAATTTTCCGAATTAAAATAAGAATATTGTTACTCTGAAAGGTAACATAATTTGAAAATTTTAACTTTTTTTATTTATAAATATAAATTCACTTAATATATTACATTTCACTATTTTATTTAATGCATTTTGTGTAAAAAGTAATGCTGTATTTTAATTTATTTACTTTATTTAATTAATATAATTAAGGTACTCTACCGCAAAATAGGTTTATTCATAAAATCTGCGGTAGAGTACCTAAAAATATATATTTATTTTAATATTAAAATCTAACATGTGCAATCTTGATTAAATTAATTTATTCACCTATAATTGTGGTATTTTAGCTAAATCTATTAAACTAAATACTAATACTTATTAAACTTATCAAATATGGAAACATGATTAAAAGCAGTTTCATCTTCTTCTTCCTCGTCATCTTCATCCTCATCCTAGTCACTCCCCTGTCCCCTCCAAGTGTAGCCTTGCGAAGATTCAGTCTGCTGACACCCAGGTCCTACCAGGTAGGACCGCTAAAAAAAACTTTTAATATATCTTTTTTGAAACTTAGATTTTATGTAAGTACTGTTGGTCCAACTGCGTCTAATTAGTTAGAATACATTTTAATATATTACGTTTTTGATTCAATTAATTAATTTCCTATTTTAAATCATAAATGTTTGAAGCAAAGATAAATTGCTGCTTGCCATTATGCAAGCTTTATGAGTTAAAATAAGTTAATCATAAACATTGATGAGAGTGGAATATAAAGCTAAAGCAACTGAAGGACAGCCTGGAGTATGAAGGGTGAAAGAAACTATAACTATCAATTAATTAGATACTATGGAATTAACATGATTGCAGCTGAATTCAGTGATGGGAGAGTTTTTTATACACTGAGCATTCCAAAGAACAATACGACCACTTTTATTTACTTTTTACTCTAAATAATTGAAAAATTAGATCAAAGCTCCAATTAGTGGACGATGAACACTGTTTTTTTATTAGAAAATACTACATATCACAAGATTGTTGTCACTCTACAAAAATAAAGACTTTATTTAATATCTGTACTATATTTGGGCCCTTATCAATTCAAAATGGCTCCCATTGAGAAACTTTTTTCGGTTATCAAGAATAATTAGAATCCTATTACTTAATCACCAAGCAAGGAGGAATTTATAAAAACTCTAACAAAAATTATCCAAATCAATAATTTTTCTTGGATGTAGAATTGTTACTACAGTTGTCTTAAATATGCAAAAGAAGCAATTCTACAAAAAAGAATATGATATTAGTCCCTGTTAAATTTAGAGCATTCTCATCATTATGGATTGAATTTAACAGTTAAACTAAACATCCTTACATAAAGAGATGTTTATAAGAAATGATATTAAAATTTATGAAATGAAATTAAAGTTTCCCCATTAAATTTTTAAACTTTATACTAATGTAAAGCATCATCTTATTCAAGAATGACTATTTATAAATTAGAAATATTAATATTTAAATTTATTAGTTTAATTAAAATTCAATATAAATTCATAATTTTCATTTAATTATCTCCCGCTAACTAATTGACAATATGGACTGTATGAGGCTTATTTGGATGTGATCTTGTGATAATCTCCAATCTATATTGTTGTGAAAAAATTTTGTCAATAATATTCCAGAATTCTTTTGATTTCTCTGAATGAAGAGTTCTAATAGTCTCAATATGATTAGGAATTTAATCTAATATTTTTAATCAATGATGCCTCTTATTCCAACAAGGCAATAATACTCTTATGAATATTCTGGATTGACGCTATAGATCAAGTTTAGTTTAGGCGTGAGCTTTACCCATATAAGAGTTAAATAATTGAATACCCAAATTATTTAAAGTGATTTGCTCCATCTTTATAAGTGTCGTAAAGTGTCCAATAAAATATAATTCCTTGCTCTTACACTAGAGATAAAGGTATCTGCTTCAATCTGTGAATTGGTATATATGAATTGGGAGTTGATTTTTAACCATTCCAAGGATTATCTTCAACTATGGAAAATAATGATCCTGTTAGTTTTAGCATAGTTTTACGCAAGTTTTTCCCAAAATAGTTATTTCTACCATCCAACTGTAATTTTATCGGTTCTGCTTAAGCCATTTTATCTAAAAAATATAACTCCCATTTTCTACTAATGTAACCTCCTTTTTTTATCTCATAAATATATTCTGGGATTTTCAGTTCTTCTAAATTGGGGTCTTTATCATACTTTAATACTTTCATTTTTTCATAATTGCTTTGCTCGATTAGTTTTGATTCGAAAATAAATTAGTTAGAGAGAATTTTAGTTTTGTCCATATATTCACAGATACCGATATGTTTCTTACAGTGATCAGATTAATTGAAAATTCTTTAGCACCCTTGGCAGTCAAGCTTTTATAGAAGTTTCTCATCCCTTTAAGTTTTATGGAAATGTTTGTATTAATTATTTTTACTCCAATTATTTTATATTTTTTTAGGGCATTTATATACTTCTTAACAAAAATTACAGATATAATCTTTGCTTAAATTTGGTCCTTGCGTTGATAGCATCTTCAACTATTAATATAAATTCTGATATTCCTGACTTATTTGCTGATCAATTGTATATGTGTTGTATTTTCTATAATTTAGGAATAGAGACTGCACTTATACTTAAAATTAATCATCAAATAATCAGAACTTGAATATTTGTTTTAGTGTTAACACTAGCAGAATCAGAGTCTTCATAAGTTTAAGCGTTTTCCTTAAATAAAAGTTGCGACGGGATTTTATCACCAGTGGGTGGTGATTTTTTCCCGTCAAAGTAAAATCAAAATTTTGATTCAACTTATTTCAACACTTCTAAATCATAAATGATATGATGAAGTTTATTAACTTTTCTACTTATTTTATACAATTCCAGTTAGAGTATTATAAAAAAATTTGTTATGCTTTAGATTTATTTTAATCGAGAATACCAATAAAAATGTTTTTCACTATTTTTGAAATAATAAAAAAACCATTATAATTTCTAATTTTATAAATAAGCTCCATAATTACTTTAAATTTGAATAATTTTTATATGTAACTAAAATATCAATTATTGATAATGCAACAATGTTATTCTGAAGTATCCACATAATTACAAAATAATATAATTATGAAAAAAGACCGTTATTATAAGAATCTTTTAAATCCTGATATTAAGTATGAGTATTCGTGATAGTGGTATTTAAATATGTTTATGGATACTTTTAACTATTTAAAATACTGAAAAATTAATAATTTAACAAATAATGTACTCATTTATTAAAGTTAATGCCAATTTAGCTGATAAAAAATATGTTCAGGTAATTATCAGAAGACTCAGTATTCTCAGAAAGAAAATAAATTGCTTAAAATTTATCAAATTAAGGTAATTAAGCAAAATTTTTGTTGATAATATTGATGCTTTTTATTAATTAACCAATAATATTATGAATGCAGAAGAAATGATACTTGAGTTTGGGATAATATAGATGATTTAAAGGAATTGAATAAATTTTAACAAGCTGTCTGATACGATTACTATATGAAACTAAATCTATCAAAAGCTTACAATTATCCTGTTTAAAATAATATTCAAATATCAGATTCTACCTACAAGCTATTAATTCTTTTTTTTATAATTTTAAGTTACTTTTTAAATTAATAAACCTAAGCCTTCCGCATAATCTAGCAATAAAACCCGAGGTTCCTGTTGAATGTTGAAAAAAATTTAAGAAAACTAATGAATTTCATTAAATTAAAAATGAAACTAAGGAATTAAAACGAATATTATTAACTTCTGACTATATTTTTAACTCATTAAAAGAAAATATACAATGTTAACCTGACTTAAGCTAAGAAATCTTTACAAAGTGCTTGCTAAAACATAGATAATACCATCTAGTTAGTTAGTTTTTATAATTTTAACTAATTCTAGATATAATAAATTAATCCAGTTAGAAAATTCAAACATAATAAATATCAAGGACTAAGTCTCAAACCATAATACCATATAAGAACTAGATAGAATGGTGATCAATTAAATTAACATTGATTAACGACTAGCAACAAGTGTTTTTATGTCAATACACTCTATCAAACTTGAAGAATATTATAAAATGAACAGCAAAGCGATCTGAAGAAAAGTTCAACAGACATAATTAATAACCTAAACATTAAACTCAATAACACATTCCAAATAACATTAAACCAAAATAATTAAATAATACTTGGACAAACAAAAATAAATAGACCCTGAAATATGCAACAAAATATTAAGTAGATTAAGAATATATGGCTTATATAATTAAAACAAACTAATAGAATACTGGAGATTAGCATATTGACATTAGCAATAAATACTTGGCCGAAGAGTTAAACTTAAACATTCAAATCTGGATAAACAACAACAAAAGATATATAAACTAATTCAATAATAATGTATCAATTCCCTAGATAAACGTGATAAACTTTATGATCACTGATAAAACCCCAATGGTATTATTTACAAAACTTGGGTGACGATAGAAATTAATAAAGATATATTAAATTTTTATAATTATTTGGTTGCTTTAGTTTTTTAGAAGATAGGCCTATAGTAGTAGTTGTGGCTATTCAACTAAAGCAATCAAAATGACGAGAAGACGAATTTAATTATTATAAACTACTACCTCTCTATAATAATACTTTAGAATCCTTAAAAACCCCACGAATTCAACTGATGAACCAACTGCTCCTTAATCTAAAGCCCCGATCAGCCAGCAAGCTGACCAAAATTTGATGGAGGACCCACCAGAGGATCTGCTGCTTGACCATCTTGAATTTTACGAAACCCTGCTTACAAGGACATCTTTCAAACAGCGCCTGGGCATTCTCCTGAGCAACATTTAGATGGTGAACAGAATTCATAGGGCCCTCTGACACGTGGTGAGTAGCATTCTTGGCACGCGCTCCACGCTTTCCTTTTCGACACTAGTGGACGAGGCCTTGCATGCAACTGACAAAATCAATGGAAGATGACGTGCGCCATATTGGAGGCTCTCATGATGATTCGACTCATTACCAAACTATGAGTGACTTCTGGATCCTACTTAGATGCTTCGCCTACTCTCACCAGGTAAGCTTAAACAATAGTATTTAATAGCGGGATTTAGGGAAGAAGCACAACGTAACCTATTATTTAAGCTAAGAAATCAGGGGGCGAGTCCCAGCAATTATCTCAAGAACGCCTGCTGTCCAGATACCGTTGGCTCAGGGCCGCCAAGCCAGTTGGTATCCGAATACTCATGAGTAGCAAAAGCACGAAACTCTAGTGCATTCCGCCTAGCAAAAACTTTATTACTCTAGTGATAAAGTAATATAAGCATAAACCCTTCTAAATCAGGATTCCGGGCACCCTAGTCTATTGTAGGAATAGATTTGATTTGGGAAATTAAATTAAATTTAAATTAATAATTGTTCATATTCGTGGCAGTTAACTTTCTGGAAACCTAGAAAATATGGTACTTGTTTGATAGAGAATTGAAAATTAGCTGGACTTTACTATTGGCGGTACCCCTTTATCGCATCCCTGAAGTGAGATAACTCGACTTTAATTTTGACATTAAATTCAACTAAACAGATCATAAAATATTAAAGTCGAGTTATCTCGCTTCAGGAATGCGATAGAGGGGTACCGCCAATAGTAAAGTCCAGCTAATTTTCAATTCTCTATCAAACAAGTACCATATTTTCTAGGTTTCCAGAAAGTTAACTGCCACGAATATGAACAATTATTAATTTAAATGTAATTTAATTTCCCAAATCAAATGTATTCATACAATATTACAGTCAATCTGGTTTATTTGGGGGCAGCACTCTACAAAATCCTAAAGCAATACGGATACAACATTCTTTTTACTGCATGGAGCCAACTTATGAGGATTCTGAGGGTCGAGTGATTTCGAATATTCCAACTACCTGTCGTCATGAGCAAAAGTTAATCTATAATATTCTTTGACTAGTAAACAGCCGCCTGTTCAAATATTTGTAACTCTCTACCTTAGGCTGTGTACTCTCGAGCGAGGTACGATACGACTATAGTGGCTTGCTAAAAACCTTCAAATTCGCCTGCAACAAGCTCTGTGTAAAATTCAACGATTAGAAAATCCCAATGTGAAGTTCTCCTAAGCTTGACATTCTGATTGCCTCCCACTAAATATGATCCAATCAAGAATAATGAGACCGTGGACAACATTATGAACCGGGCTGCTGATAGACGCCTGAGCCCTCATGTCATTTAGCAAGGAAAGGCAGAGAAGAGAACTCTTCATGCAGAGATTGAAGAAGGAACTGGCCATGCTCATGCAGAGCTCCCCTCACCTCCCTCCTCAGTTCCTGCAGAAATTTAAGGCCGCCCTCCCCAAGGACACCATCGATTCATTGATAAAAGAAGCATCGAAATTCAGACCGAAGGATGGAGACTGCGAAGAAATCAAGGACATGGATCGGTAGAGACAAGAGCAGCTAAAGACTTTGAGAGAGATATTAGCAAATTTGTGAAGTGATATATTTGATTTTAAGTATCAAGTAATTGCATTTTGATTAATTTCTATCGTCTACAAAAAATTGTAAATAATAGCATTGGGGTTTTATTACATTAAGAGACACGCTTTCCCAATTATGATTTGAGTATAATCGTCCAGACTCATTAACTAGAATATCTTGATATCTACATCAATCACTAGCGAGCCATCATGTCAGCATTTCATTTAATTTAGATATGGATAATAATGCTGGAACCACAGCTATTTCTTCAAAATTTAAATGATAGCATTCTTAGAATATATTATAAAATTTTAAATCTCACTTAGAAATATATTTCAACTTGAGCATTATTCTATTAGTGAACTACTAAAGCCCTATTACATGGACTTCAATTAATATATAAAATATAAATGTCAATAAATATCCCACTTTCCTCATTAATTTGCTCTTCTTTTCATTTTAACTTTTATTTTTACCATATTTAGTTGCATGCTCTAAGTAAATGACAGTACTTAACATCTTACCATATAAATTCACTTGTTTCTCTCAAGAAAATATGTCTAGTCAATACAAATTTCTTTAAAAATATAAAATATTTATTAGACAATTATTATTTGTTTAACTAACGTTTATTTACATAATTTCTTTCAAATATATTATTCTATACTAGATTTATTAACAGCATTTTCAAGTTTCCGTTTTATTCCCCCAACACCCAAGCACAAACCCCAAAAATCAAAAACCAGAGTCAGAATAATTCTTTTATGGGAATTTCTAATTAAATCCTTCTTTAGACTGTCAAAACCATTTTGAATTACAAACATTTTATAGATTAAAAATTAAATTGCATATTTATTAATAATATCTTTTATAAATAATTCAAATTTTATTGCATCTTTCCTTCTATTCTTTAAATTTCTACTATATTTATTCTTATTATGTTGCATTTGATATCTTGTTTAGTAATTCTCTTACTTTACCCATTTTCTCTCACATAATTATGCCCTTCTTACACTTTTACTTTTGCATTTACTCTAAGGGTTATATATTAATAACATTTTGGGGTTTGTGGTTTTATATTATTATCTTTAAAAAAGCAAAAATTATCTAACTAATTTATAAATTACAAAATAAATGTATATTTAGAATAGAAATGCTTACTTTAAATATATACTTTATATAAATGGTTTCTTTATTTGCTCTCGTACTATCTTTTAATCTTTAATCCATAATAATAAAAGCATTTCCTTTGTGTCCATTATTATTCTTCTCATCTATCATTTTAATTTACTTTAAGTCTTATAGTAATTGATCGATACTATTTAATATTATAATTTGTTACTTTAGAACACATCGATAATTTTAAGTTAATCTGATAATAAATAGACAAAAAGTTAAAATTATCTTAATTTCAATTCTTAGAATATTATATTTTACAACATTTATGTATTATATTTTTTTAATTGAAATTAATGGACCATATACTTCTAAAACTTATTTCTGTGTGAACAATCAGTTGTAATGGGAAGAAATGGAGCTTTTTAAATTCCGAACCACTAACCTATCAAATAAATTATGTCGCTAGGGTATCACAACTAATTTATTGATTTACAGGATAAATATTCAAATATCTAAAGGATCTTTTGAGCTTTGGTAACCTTGTTAAATTGAATTACGGCAGTTTAATTAATAAATTTCAGTTTAAAACGGCTATATTTTACTAAATCTTCAAATTTCTAAAAAGACTTCCTTATAATTGACATATAGTACACCTTCAAAATACCATATCATCAAATATAGCCTATTAGAGTATTTCATAATTCAGTTGAAGATACTTTCTAAAAAAGGACTTTGATTTATATTAAATAAAAAATGCAATAAATTTAAACAGCACTAAAAATACACCGTTTTTGAAAATTTAACTCATTTCATATCAAACATTAATTTGGCTTGGCTTTATTACCACTGAATATTTTTTATTTAATCCTAAGAGAAGTTTAACTTGGCTTTAATTGAATGGCTTTATTTCTGTCCTAATATTTGTATAGTTACTCGTTTCCTTGATGAGTTATAATTGTAATATCAATAATAAAGTCTAATAATTTTTGAATTTTCTACCTATTATCGCTAGTTTGTCAAATATGGTCAAATTCAAATAATTTATTTAGAAAATGGCTATTTATTTGAGATAAAATAAATTAAACAACATAAATGCAGTAAAAACGGTATAGACACATGCTTTAAATCATCTAAAGTATTCCTTATAATCTTTCAAGAAATTTTAAACAACAATATCCATTAAATTTCTTGACATCAACATAAAATCAAAAATTTAGTATTTAAAAATTATACATAATTTTATTATGTTTTTAAATATATTCTTTGGGATTCACTTTAAATTTGATGATTTTAATACTAGTTAATATTTTGTTATGATACAGCAGTTAAATAACAATTTATTAATATTTTTATTTCTTTCTTCTAGTAAATCTATAAAATATAAGAAAATTTTAAATAAATGTAAACTTATATTTAATTAATATTTTAGTTTATACAAAGAAACGCATTGTGTTAATGTATGCAATTTTAGATATTAAAAGATACATTTAGTTTAATTGAAATTTATTGAAACAAACATGTGTGCTTAATTGATGATGATGATTCATAACATATTAAGGAAGCCTTATATTACGGCTATAGTTATAAACAATTTGTGTAATTAATTCAAAAAATTACATTGGAGTCTGAACTTCCTTCTTCAATATAGGGAAATTAGCCATTATGGGGGAGGATTGACTGATGGTCAAAAGTCAAATTAGATTTTTAAAAAAATCATATAAAATATCGAGAGAGCTTAAGTGATAGTATTAATTTACATTATGCATTAAAAAATATAAATGATATTGGAGTAATTAAGTAAGTTGAAAATATTTAAATCATATAAAATTTCATCAATTTATGACAATATCATAATCTATAAACATAATTAATTTTGAACAATTATTTAAGACTTGCAAAACATATTTCAGACTTTCAAAATTTATTTCAGTCTCCTGAATTTTATTCCAGACTTTCAATGATTTAACTAACTATTGAATTATAGATTAGATTTAATTTTATCCTTCCTAAGTCTGAGCTATTTCATTTGATATGAATTTTATTTTATTTATATTAATTTCCCAATATGTAATATATTTCCACAAAAAAGGGTTATTTAAAACCAACATCTTCACATTAATTTAAACTTAACATATGATCAATTAAAATGTCTCTTGTAGTTTATTTATTGGCATTTTTATTCCTAGATCAAGTTCTTAACTTTTATCAAGTTAACAATATTACACAACCCAGAGCATAATTATGAATTACCTTACAAAAAGGATTAATAAGAGCATTAAAATTGTGAGAATACATTAGCCAAATATCTAATGCTTGATTGTTCCGCCCGAGATCCCCTCCCCCACCTCCCGGTCGACCGAGACCCCCTCCCCGCCCCCTCCCCCACCCCCTAAAATACCCCATTTCATATCAAATTTTGTACCTAGAGGGTCTAAATCGATTTCCTTCTTGACATCTCGACATCATAAACCTTATTTTATATATAAAATTACATAAAATTTTCAAAATTCTTTATTTCAATGTTAGTGCCTTATATGATATAAATTTTATGATTTTATAAGTTTCACTATCTTTGTCAACCATTTTTACACTTTCTCAATAAAATATAAATTAAAAAAACTTTTCTATTGAATAATATGAGAATTTTATTTCTAAATAAAATTTATATACTATAATATAAAAAATTTATTTTAATATTTTTTACCCCTTAAATCAACTTCATTCGACATAATTCGAAGAAAAAATCTGATTAATTTTTTAAGTTTTTAATTTTCGCATTTTGGTTAATAAATTTTTCATGATTTTTTATAAATTATCGAAAATTAAAAACTTAAAAAATTAATCAGATTTTTTCTTCGAATTATGTCGAATGAAGTTGATTTAAGGGGTAAAAAATATTAAAATAAATTTTGTATATTATAGTATATAAATTTTATTTAGAAATAAAATTCTCATATTATTCAATAGAAAAGTTTTTTTAATTTATATTTTATTGAGAAAGTGTAAAAATGGTTGACAAAGATAGTGAAACTTATAAAATCATAAAATTTATATCATATAAGGCACTAACATTGAAATAAAGAATTTTGAAAATTTTATGTAATTTTATATATAAAATAAGGTTTATGATGTCGAGATGTCAAGAAGGAAATCGATTTAGACCCTCTAGGAACAAAATTTTATATGATATGAGGTATGTGGGGGAGGGGATCTCGGGCGGAACACTTAATATTCAAATAATTTGTGGGATATATGGCAATATCTAAAAAATATGAAAATTTTAAAGATAAATTATATATAATCGTGCTAGATCTTTGCTGTATTTTGATTTAAATTTGCATTATTTTGTACCTTCTTTTGATTTAAAGTTGCTGGAGTAATTAGTCGTAGAAGGATGTCTTGGGAGTCGGAATAGAATTAAAAAATTTGTTAAGAATCCAGCTAATATATAATCAGAATTGAGTTATCAGTTGCAGATCAATTAATTTGAAAACTATAATCAAAGTAAATCAAATTATGCTAATAGAAACTACATTAAAATTTCACATGTATAAACTAGAAAATTAGAGTGAAACTAGAGAAAAGGAGTATAAGTTTTTAAAGGAAAGCACCTTGTATTTAATAATATGGCTTTAGGGAGGGGAAAGTTTCCTGCACTTGTGATAGTTTCCTGCACTTGTGATAGTTTCCTGCACTTGTGATAGTTTCCTGCACTTTTTTTATATGTAAAATTTCATAAATTTAACAATAAAATTTTTTTTACAACCCCTAAATTTTAAGATATTTTTTATATCATATACGAACTTCATGAAAATATAGTGTTAAACATTATCTAATATTATATACCATTGAAAGAATAAATTAGAATTTTAACAATAATTGGATAAAATATTTGGAATTTCATTAGGACAGAGAGAGCAATAATTATGGTTGAGATATCAGATGGAATCTATATAGTGGATAAATTTCACCCTTGCTTGGATGGTGATTAGATTCCATGTTAATAAACATATTGATTAATTGAAGAATAGATTGAGTAAAAAAATTTTTAAAAAATTAGTAAACAAAATTTGGTTGATAAATGTGATAAAAATAAAATTCTAAAAATAAAAAAAAATTTAGTGCAGGAAACTATCCAAAAAATATTTTTTTTAATATAAACCGGTGCAGGAAACTTTCCCCCCCATGGCTTTCAATGCTAAGAATTAGGAATTTACAAAGGATTTTAAGGTTGCTTAAGAAAAAGATATATTTTGATATATTAGTTGTAAGGATCCTCCACTTTCAAGGAAGCTACATAACATTTCGTTTTCAATTCTCATCCGCAAAGAATTCTGGTAAACTTGTTAATCTTTAGGTCTTCTACTCTAATCAAATATAAAATAAAATCTACTTTTAGATTCATTTAATATAGTAGAATGATTTCAGAGGACTAAAAAGGCCATGAGTATTGTAAATACTTCCACTGTATTCAAAGTAATTTGTTTTTTCTTTGCTATTGAAGTGATGGAAGCTGCTTATCCTAATTATATTTTTTCTCATTATATAAGTTAAAATTGAATGATTCATTTTGCTGTTTAAAATTTTTCATGGTCATAAGGTTGCAGACCTTTGCTTAATTGTGAGTAGTTACAAATAACTAGCAACCCATTTATGAATATTTAGTTAATTGTTTTAAGTGATTAAACTATTTGATTTTAATAATCAAAATAGGCATCAAAGAATAAAGGACATGGAAGAAATAAGTTTTAATAATATTTTTATTTATAAAAGATTGTAAAAAATTGATAGATTATTTAAAATGATAAAAATACTTTGATATATCTAGCTATCTATGTACATTAGAAACCTCAATCACACTTTATAATAAATGTGAGAATTTGATGGCTAATGCTAAGAAACAAAATTAAAGTAGCCTATCAGATGAAACAATAAAGGAGAGCATGATTGAGCAGCGTTAGTATAGTGAATGATGAAATATAGCTTTGAACAGCTGCTTCACTGTTTCACTGATTAAAGTTGCCGCCTTAGGCGTTATCAGATGATCCTCTTTATCCTTGTGTAGAGAAGGGTATGCCATCATTATGTGAATCAAGTTTTTTAGCATTTGCTGAATACTTTCGATCTATCAGTTAATTCATTTTCGATTGCCTTCTTTCCCTAAAGAAGCAGACCTTAAGACGCTTTACCATCAGGGCGGATTCCTTTAAGTTACATTTCGCTCACATTATCTTTTCTCTGAATTTTGAATATTTTAATCATTTTGCTCATAGCACGAGTTTTTTTTTGGGAAAACAAATCAGCCTCTATAAAAATAGCTAAAATCTGTAAAATAACTTACTGCTTGATTAGATTCTTGTTCTATTAATTTCTTTGGGTCGATTTGATACTCTTCAACAGGTAATTCTTGACCTTATTTCAGAACATTTAATAACATCTCTATTACATTTCCAGCTACGAAAAGTACAAACTAAGGGAATATGTTCATGAAATTTGGCAGTATGTAGGGGTGCACTGTGTAGTTAAAGTCGTTAATTAACCAATAGAAGGGGTATTTAATTTTGATTAATTATACTTACCTTAAATTAGAGGCATACTCTCTTTCTTAAAAACAGTATTGCAAACGAAAGCAAAAAGGAATTTTCGATTCAAGGGCGGCCTTTGGTACCACGCAATTCTCCATGAAATTATCTACGGAGATGTAACCTCCGACTCAGACAAATTTTTCGTGGGCCGAGATAATTAACAAACAATATTTGGGTGAAGATGCAGGACCTACTAAGAAAAAATTTTGGATCAAATCCAAGTTACTGAGCATCATTAATTCTGCAAGCTGAGGTGGTCCAGTACAACAAATAGGGCCCTCAGGAAGCCCTGTCTGAGCCACTGCATGTCCATCCGGGAGATCTGGAACCCGAGATGCTTGATGTATTCCACCTGCTGCTTCGAGCTTCTCTTGAGAGGGATCCCCTTCTCTAGTAGGGTCTAAAGGGGTTTCCTCTAGTGCCTATAACGCTTTCACCTTTGCGCAGTGTAGTGTGCTTAGGAGCACTCCCATCTTTAAAAGTTGAATTAATAAAATTTTAAAATAAATACCTTATGTGAGATTAGGGATTCCTTAACCTTCCAGCCCTTTACTCAGGATTCTCGCGTAAATTCATTATTTAAAAACTTAATTTAATGTAGGGGTAGCCGCAACTGAACTACATGGACGTGCAGACCAAGCTAACTAGCAAGATGGACATGCATCTCTTCCTCTCGCAGGACGGCGGGGCGCACTTGCTCAGTCACAAGCTGATCAACTCATACTTCCTTGGTACTATCTTGAAGGGCGAGAAGGATGTTTGTATTTTGATTAGGGTCTATTTATCATTTCTATTAAGTCGTATATCAGAGGGGTTAGCTCTCAGTAGTTGAACATCTATTAGTTATTTTTTTTAACATTTTGATATTATTTCGTGTTTTCTAAAGTCTCTCTATTCAAACTGTAAGTCAACACTCTATTAAGATACCACACTAAAGGATCGACACATTCAAAACCTCAAAACCCTTTCAGTAGTTTGATTGAGTTTTAGATTGTTAAAAGTAGACTATTAGTGCATACTTTATCAGGGTTTTAGTAGGGTTTATGTAGGGGTTTTATGTTTAAATGTATTGTATATAAGTGTGTATTAGAGGTGCTTTATTTTTACTATTCACTCAAAAAATACTTTTGCATCATGAGGCAACTTTCTAAACTTTATTTCTCCTATCCAGCTTACAATTTAGTCTATTGTATGCTCCGCTCTATGGTTAGGCTTAATGATTATCTACTCAGCCATATCTTTCATTTTACCTTTTATCTTATTCTAGTTTAAATATTGCTGTATTCTCTGCTTGAATCTTTCTCTCTTACAGCTATAGTAATCATTTCTTGGCATATCGCATTCAGCAATAATTGCTGCTAGAGCCCATACATCCCACTTAATATCACAATTTCTTCAGTCCTCACTTTCTGGAAAGTATCCAGGAGTACCATAAACGTTACCAAGTCCTGAAGCTTAAACTCTTTTTGATCTATTGAAATCAAGTATTTAGCTAAAATAGCTTATTTTGAGTAAATTAATTAAGTAAATCAAGATTACACATTTTTCTTTATTTATATTAATTAAAAATTAAATTAAATTTAAATGCTATAGTTAAAAGTGAAATAATTTCTCTATAAAAAGTAATATATAAAGTAAATAAAGTTAATAAAATAGAATAATCTAAAATTTAATATTTAAAAACCAATAATCTTTTACATAGAGTTGCAAAATTAAGCAATATTTTTTATTTATTCACTCCTTATAATTATAATAAATATAATATTACTTTTTATAGAGAAATTATTTCACTTTTAACTATAGTATTTAAATTTAATTTAATTTTTAATTAATATAATTAAGGTACTCTACCGCAAAACAGCTCAAATGCGGTAGAGTACCTAAAAATATAAATATAAATAAAGAAAAATGTGAAATCTTGATTTACTTAATTATTTACTCAAAATAAGCTATTTTAGCTAATTACTACTCTGAGAGATGAAAAATCAAGCATAATATTCTCTGGTTTCAAGTCTCTATGGACATACCCTAAAGTGTGCAGCTCTTTAATGCCTTTGCAAACATTTGTAAGAATAAGGGGTACCTACTTTGGAATCCTTTAATCTTATATGTAGTCTCTTTAAGTCATTTAATATAGAGGGAGACGAAATGCAACCTGATCTTGAGCAAGGATAATTGCATCGAGCTTAATTATAAATCTGCACTGTTTATCCCTTGCTTTAGTAAGAGCTTAGTACTCATTGACTAATTCCATTTGATGCTTGTCATCGCATTTAAAGTAGTTGAATGGATAAATCTTGTATGCGAACTGCTTATCAGTTTTGACCTTTTACTCAAACTTGTCCTCAAGTATAAGATAACTTACATTCTTTAAGGTCAATTACATTTAAAATTGGAAGCTTTAGTGCTTGTATTATCAGAGTGATTTTAACTATCTCAGAAGCTGGAAGGTTTCTCACTGCTTTAATAAGCTTATTTTCTTTCTTAACTCTTTGTTCCAAGGATTCTAAAGGGTCTCTTCTCTTGGCTTTCTTTTTTGAAGGAAGACCTCACCAGTCTTGGAATCTATGACTTCAAACTTCTTGCCATGATGATTTTATTGGTCAACTTTTAAATCCCTTGAATGGTTATATTGCTTATTACAATTAGGGCAAAAATATTTTCCCATCTATCTTATCATGCTTAAGATAGAGCTTAGGCTTGTTAGAATGCTACTCTAAGATATGACGCTTAAGAGCAGATTTATAAGTGAAGTTCTTCTCACACTCTTCACATAAATATATTGCTTTAATTTCTTTTTTCTCTTCCTCTTCTTCGACCATTTTTATTGGAACTTCGCATAGAATTTCTCAGCTCTGCATTACTATTTAACAACTGAATTTTTATTCAAAGTCTGAGACCTAAGGTTAGAGAATTTCAGGTTCATACTAGGTAGAGGCATCACAAGTCTTAATTTATTTTTAATTCATGAAAGAAAGTTTTTGCTGGCTAATACCAAGCAATGCCGCTTTTCTTAGTAAGTTGCCGCTCATTTTATAAGTACTATTAATAATTATATAAGCTGTTAAAATTCTACCTTTTTACACAAGCAAGAACATAATCTCAAAGATTTAGAGAGGTTTAATGGGAAAATAGTGCAAGACATTAGTTTTATATTTTTTAACATTAGATACAATTTATATACTATTCCATTCATTTAATACATTAAAATGCTTCTAAATTTGTTTTGTGAAGTTAGGAGGTGCTCCCTAATCTGTTCTTGTAAATTTAGGAGGGGAGGTTTTAAGTTTTAATTTTTTAATGCACCACCTAATACGGTTTTGAACTTTAATTTAACATCCTAATTAAGTTTTAAATAAGTTAGGAGCACCACCTAATTAAATTAATTATTATTAGGGGCAATTTAATGGAGAAAGTTTGATAAAAATGGATGTCAAACTCTGAAACTTGGAGAAAGTTCCTCCATCTTTATTTTATTTATCTGATTAAGGTTGACTTCCAAGTGGATCTCCCTATTTAGTAGTAAAATTTTAGAAAGTTCAGAATGGATATCCATAATTTGAAATTTCATAAACATTTATGGAAACTGGAAGCAAGATGGAATCTATGAATGATACAATGAATAAAATTTAATCTCAAGATTTAATAGGAAAATTTCGAAGTAAAGAGGATCTATATAGATACTTGGTATAGCAAGGTAAGTTATTGCTTATAACTAACTTATTAACTATAGTTGGATTGTTCTTGCCGACTTAGGAGGGAACTAAAATCTCATTCTTAAAAGCCTTATTGAGTGAAGAGAAAAAAGCTTTTAAGTCTAATGAAATTAGGATGATAGAGATACCTAACTACCCTGAAATATCAGTGACAAACCTATATGACGATGCTATGAGTGATCCGGACGTAGCTCTCTACCTTCCATCAAAGTTACAGCTCTCTAATAAGTTGCCAGAGAGAAACTTCTACTTTGGTGTTCTTGGAACTTTGTAGCCTGAGTACTTAAAATGAAGTTATTTAAGAAGCTCATAAGAAACGCTACAGCATCTCTCCTGAAGAAAAAGAGAAGCAAAGTATTAAAATAATTGACATCTGGCTGTAGGAACTTCAAAGCATCCTTTCATCTCAAGTAAGCTTAGTCTTCTAATTTTATAGAAAAACCTGGTACTGCTATATGCTTGTTGAAAGAGTGCAGCAAATTAAACTGAGAGAGAAAGTCTAAAGTAAAGCATGAATTGAGTAAGAGACTCTTCAAAGATTTCTAAAAGCCAGTCGAAATGAACATAGATGCAGGGGCTGGCATTAAGAGAAGAAACATGGGCCCAAGCCAGCCTTAAGAAGAAGAAAAGAAAGAGAAGCCAAATCCCTTTTAGGGCAAATTTAATATGTGAACTTATTCATTAGTTTAAATCTAATACTTATTTATAAACACAAAATCTCCCTTCTCTTGCGCACACTTTAGTTTTATCATCGCTGACTCTCTTAGCAGCACTCTTAATAAAATCTACTGTATCTATCTTCAGATCGTGCATCAAATGATAGAGCAGAAGTTTCTTGTAGTGGCCTTTTAATAGGCCCCAATATGGTTCAATTCCATTGAACTAAGGGCTATAAGAAACATTAAATACAGGTGTTATGTTTAGCATTTCATATTCTCTCCTTGAGTCTTTAGTTTATGAACTGACAAGTTATCAAGGAAGAGAATAATCTCTTAGTCTGCGTATTTGTCCCTGAGTTATTGTAAGAATTTAATATATTATTCAGTCTTTATAGAGCAAGAGTGAATAACATAAGTCTCGAGGCCACTATCTTCACTTATTCCACCAAGAGTAGCATGCGTTTACACCTTAACCTTTTAGTCATAAACTTCTATATTACTATACCTCTTGTATCAAGACTTTTATATAAAGGTATTGAATATTATTAATCTAGTATAATCGAAATGAGAAAACTGTTAAAATCAAATCAAAAATGCAAGCAAATAAGATTATGTTCATATCAAAATACATTAGTAGAAAAAAAACAGTCTGATATTTGAATTAAGATTAGAGATTTTAATTATCAACATTAGTGAACTATTCATATTTAAATTTAATTAATTATTTTAATTTAATCAACTTTTCTAATTCATTTCTATTTTAGGCCATCTCTTGTAAGTTTGACGATTTTCTTTTGAAAATTTGATTTTCCTGCGTGTTTTTTGTGAAAAAAATTTAGATATCTTCAGGGTATCTTCTCTGAGCTATCTTCAGGATATCTTCCTAAAAAAATTAAAAAATGGAATTTTAATAATAGTAAATGCAGTAGTAGCAATAGTAACAACAATAAAAGCAACAATAATAACAATAGAAATAAAATTAGCAATACTTACTTTTCTGGGATTTTTCTCTAAAAAATCCAATTTTTTTAATTCTTATTTTGAATATCTTGATAATGAAGATGAAGAAATGAATGATGATGAAAATAACAACTAATTTACAAATTTTAAATTTCTAAAATTCTCTTAAATTTCAGCAGAAAAGTAAGTATTGCTAATTTTATTTCTATTGTTATTATTGTTGCTATTATTGCTGTTACTATTGCTACTACTGCATTTACTATTATTAAAATTCCATTTAATTTTAGGAAGATATCCTGAAGATAGCTCAGAGAAGATACCCTGAAGATATCTAAATTTTTTTCACAAAAAACACACAGGAAAATCAAATCTTCAAAAGAAAATCGTCAAACTTACAAGAGATGCCCTAAAATAGAAATGAATCAGAAAGTTGATTAAATTAAAATAATTAATTAAATTTAAATATGAATAGTTCACTAATGTTGATAATTAAAATCTCTAATCTTAATTCAAATATCAGACTGTTTTTTTTCTACTTATGTATTTTGATATGAACATAATCTTATTTGCTTGCATTTTTGATTTGATTTTAACAGTTTTCTCATTTCGATTATACTAGATTAATAATACAGATTCATCAGTGTGTATATACATTATATTATGCTCTTAAAACATCTGCATTTAATCGATTATATAATTTAAATTATTCTTATAAAATGGAACATTAAAGTCAATCACTCTCTTAATGCGATTGATTGTCTTGTAAGATATTCCGTTATTTTTATATATGTTAGCTATCGATTAAGCAGATATGTGAAGCTCAGGAAATTGGCGATGAAACATCACAGCCCTCTAAGCTAGAGAGAAATGAGCCCAGTATTTAAGAGTCTTATCATTAATAAGATAGTCAATATGATGCTGCTAAAATTTTAAGGGTCTCTTAGGCTTATAATTTAGATTCTATCTCTTTAAATTCAATGCTAATAGACAGTGAGACCTCACAGTTGCAGGAGATTTATGAGGTAGCCTTGCTATTGATGTATAATTAAGAATAGGTCTGAGTTGATCACCATATTAATCACATCCATAACGCAGCTTAAACAATAGATCTATATATTCACTGTCATAAACTGACCTAAACCTCGCATATACCCACTTAAATTATTAATATTTTAACATTAAACCCCTACATAAACCCTAATAAAGTATGCACTAATAGTCTACTTTTATCAATCAAAAACTTAATCAAACTACTGAAAGGGTTTTGGGGTTTTGATTAGAGATACGCGATAACCTCCTGTGAATTCAGCTTCCTATTTTTCGAGTGTAGGGCATATTAGCAAAGCCCTGGTCATGGGAATCTCTTCGCCTTTTATTATTCCGAAACCCCTAGTCTAAATAAATTACGCCTTGCATTAATTTTATTAATAATGATATATGATTTATTTATTTTACTTTTTCACTTCATATTCATATATTTTAAACTATTAGTTTTCTAATGGTTTATTATCAAATTTAGTAAATTAGGGAAATTAACTTAAATGTTGAATTTAATTTTTTAAGAAATCCTCAAAATTATTTAGATTTGCTTCAATGTATGGCATTTATTAGAGTTTATTAATATGTTGATTTTATGTTAGAATCGACTCTTCCTAGAAGCATTAAGTTTCAACTTGTTCTTTCAAATTCTAAATTTCTTATATTGAAAGAATTCCCAGAATACTTTTATCACTCTTGTTTTAATTCACCACTCTTCTTGGATCTAAGATTGTAGTTATATATTGTTGACCATCAATTTAATTAATGCAAGACTCTTCAGGCTTTTAAATAGAACTTCTAGAAACTGTATAAATCAGAACTTAATTTGGGGCTTTAAGTTATTTGTGAATAAGCTGAGTCGATTAAGATAAGGGTTTAGTATCTTCTTCTGTAAATTATTCAGAAACTTAAGATAAAGAGCTGAAGTCTTCATGCCCATAACCGCTATCTTGGCCAGACTATTATTTAAAATAGTATCTTAAATTATTTTACTTCATTAAAACATTCTTTTTATTTTCCCTATATTTTATAAGAATTATATTATTTTATTATAATATATTTAGTATTGATAGTAGTCCTGATTTCATATAAAGACCACAAAAAATTAAAATATGGAATTAAGCAATCAACTTCAGTAGATTCATGTAAATTAAGTTAGGGAAAAATAGGAAATAAAAAGGAACTGTATGACTTTTTATGCCAGGAGTGTGGAGCCTATCTACCAAAAGTTAATTGCACTAATATCTATTTTTTCAGGAGTATATTGACAGGTGAGAAAGCTTATAGTACTTGAAAAGGTGTGATGTTGTCGTTGCAGCTGTACCTTAGATTGAGGGGCTAACAGGGGACGATTTTCTAGAATATGCACTTCAAAATCCCAGTTTGATTAAATATCTTCCCGATAAGGCAGATTGGCTCCACCTTAATAAGAAGTGGGTAACCGATGTCCTACTGTCCCTAGACACCTAAGGTCTAAACGAAATGATCCTAAATGCTATATAAGAAAGAATATAACGACTCGATTAATCTTAGAACTCATTAGTACATATGAAGGCTGAGTTCATTTCTGCATTGAATGGCACCCTAAAATATAGTGGTAAGTCTAAAATGCCAACATATTTTTGAAGTGCATAAAGGGAGATCAGGCTACTTAATTAAGAAAAGTACAAAAAGAAAATCAAGATAGCCTATTCAAGAAAAGGAAAAGTTGCAAGAGGCAAATAACCATCCTTCAAAGAGGAAGTTTATGGACTAAAACAAAAGGGTGAGAGATGAAATGGGCTTGATGAAAAACTAAATTGAAGACTTGCTTAACTATAAATCCCTTGTATTACAACTTCATGAGCAAGAAGTTATTGATGGTGAAGGCAAGGTCTAAGGTATGGACACTACTTAATAAAATACAAACTTTATGATCTGAAAGTTTTAATTCTTTATAATTTCACTAATAATCCTTAATAAAACTTTATATAATTTTTAACATACAATTAAAAATGCTTTTTTCTAAACTCAAAGATCTAATGCCAATAAAATACTAATTTTAATTGGTTAGTTTCTTGTAAGATTTGCTTAGTAAGGTAGAATTTTTTTGTAGTAAGCGAAAATTTATATGAAATACAGATACAGACTTATATAGAGAAATTTGCATTTAAGAACAAGAAGCAATTAAGAATGAAAAGCAGTATAAAGGGAACCTTTACAGCTATATCTGCAGATTCTTATTATAAAATGATGCCAGATATTTTCCCTATCTTAGTTCAGCTTAGGGTAGCTTAGGTCCGCTTAGATCAGCTTAGGATTTGCATTTATTAATCGCCGCAAAATTATTTTGCATCAGATCAGCATTCTTAATTTATAGGCCTCTCTAAGCCTTATAATCTCATTTATGTTAATTCTTGATTATAATAATTATTATTAGGCTTTAATTTTTTTAAAATATTAAAATTAAAATATGGACCTTATTAAAAAGAAATCTCTATAGAGAATTTTAATTAACCATAAATTATTTAACTTTTGAATTAAACTTTTTAAAGTTAATTAATAATAATTATTATAATTAAGAATTAACATAAATGGAGATTATAAGGCTTAGAGAGGCCTATAAATTAAGAATGCTGATCTGAAAATTTTTGCAGCGATTAATAAATGCAAATCCTAAGCTGACCTAAGCTGACCTAAGCGGACCTAAGCTACCCTAAGCTGAACTAAGATAGGGAAAATATCTGGCATCATTTTATAATAAGAATCTGCAGATATAGCTGAAAAGGTTCCCTTTATACTGCTTTTCATTCTTAATTGCTTCTTGTTCTTAAATGCAAATTTCTCTATATAAGTCTGTATCTGTATTTCATATAAATTTTCACTTACTACAAAAAAATTCTACCTTAATATTCAAGTTTAATTATGTTAATTGTATTATTGAATAAATTCAGGCATTATAAAATAGCTAAATAGTAGATAAAATTACAAGGAGAAAAAACTTAGGGTTATATAAAAACTTGTCTTTATAATAGTTTGTAATACTTTGTAAAATTTTTTAGAAATTTGTTTTTTCATATCTTTAAGACAGTGCTATATAATATATATTTCCATCCTACAAGAACTGTTCAATTTTAAATATATAAAAACTCAAGTTTCTATAAGACTTTACAGTTTACTATTACAAACTAATTTTTAAATTTTAATTCAACTTTATTTAATACTTTATAAGACATTGTAAGACTTTCAAATATAAATATAAGACTTTGTAAGTTTTTTGTCATAATTTATAAAAATTTAGTACTTTAAATATGAAAAAAATCTGATAAAAAAATTAATCAATGAAAATGATACTATTATTATCAATAGTATATTTATCTAAAAATCAATTTGCCTTCCTTAAATAAAATGCACTTAGATTAAAAGTTTCCTTTTTAAGTATAACGCTTTAGTATATAAACATGAAGCTCTCAAGTTAATTTAAGAATTAAAATGAGCAAAGCAAGCAAGTCTTCAGAAATGAATTACTAATCTCCTAAATAAGTCAAGGAGACTCCCAAAGGTTGATAATATTGTAGGAATACATTCGAAATTGGGAAATTAAAATTAATTAAATTAAATTTAAATCAAAATAGTGGCTGTTAAAGTTGGCCATTTGAACGATCTTGGGCTCATTCGATAGATAATTCAAAATCAGCTGAACTTTATTATTGGTGGTTCTATTTTATCGCATCCCTGGAGTGAGATAACAAAACTTTAATTAAACGCATCTTAATTCATTAAATTATACCCTCACATTAAAGTTGTGTTATCTCACTCCAGGGATGCGATAAAATAGAACCGCCAATAATAAAGTCCAGCTGATTTTGAATTATCTATCGAATGAGCCCAAGATCGTTCAAATTGGCCAACTTTAACAGCCACTATTTTGATTTAAATTTAATTTAATTAATTTTAATTTCCCAAATTCGAATGTATTCCTAAAATATTGAGATATAGACTTGGAAGAAAACAAAGCTAAAATATTTGAATATATTAAAAAGCAAGGCATTTTAGAGATCAAGTATTATAAAGATATGAGAATTGAACTAATAAAAAAGTTCGGGGATAAAACAATAGAGTAGCAAGAATTAACTTATCTAGACTTTAAATGTAGAAAGAGTGAAGCCAAATCTAATAAGCAGTCATTAACAAATTCCCAAAATAAGCAAAAAACTTATAAATTAAAAGAACTGAAAATAAGGGAGGAATTAAATTCAGAATAGAGTGTTGAAAATAGTAATGAAGAATCTCTAATCAGCAAAATAAAAAGCCCTAATACTGTATAATTTGAACTTGAATTATAAAAATCTTCACTTAATAAGACAGAAACTGAATATAGCGAGACCTACTCTGATGCTTCGTATCTCAATGAAGAGAAAGTTTAATAAATTATTTCTGATTATTTGAAATAATTTGCAAATAACTAAATGAAAAATATGTATGATGAACTTTTGAGAAAATTTCTGGATGTTCTTGAAGGGTAACTCTATTAGAATTTGCCTTCAGATTATTTAAGTTATTGATAATGTTGATACTCTTTAGTAAAAGTACACAGACTTGAACTTTTCTGAAATATAAAAAATTATAGATGATGGAAAAGAATAAATTCAAGTTGAATTTCAAAGCTTAGTTGAAGATTTTAAAAAGAAGCCCCCAACTTTAGGTGTAACATCGCAATAAGCACTTGAAAATTACGTGAAAAAAATTACTGTATAAAACTAAAAATTAAAAGATACAATTGAAAAAGTCTCTAATAACTTAACTTTATTATAAGAAATATAATAAGAATTTGTCCCTGTGATAACATAACAATTTTAACTGAGCAAGTTAACAAAACTATTACAGAATTCAAGAAGTTAATGAATGAAAATTTATAAGGATTAAGCATGAACATTAAGTAGCTAGATTAAAAAATATAAAGAATCGAGAAAGAGGATTAAAAAATTAAGGGTGATGTAGTCAATTGCTCACTGAGGTAACAATTGCTCACTGTACATGTCAATTGCTCACTCCAGTAACAATTGCTCACTCCCGTAACAATTGCTCACTGTATAATATATTTACAATCTTTATTTGCGAGAGCTGGGAAAATATATTACAAAGCAGGGTCTTAGGGGTGCAGCCCCTAACGGGGTCACAAGGGGCAGAGCCCCTTGTAATCGCAATGCGATAAAAAGTAATTGCAGGGGTCTAGGGGGCGGCAGCCCCTAGTGGGAGGGGGTTTCGGAGGAGGGCAAAGCTCGCCGCAAAAAAACCCATTTGACCATTTATGTAAGAAAAATGATGAAATATGTGTAAAATTTAATCGTTAAAATATTCATATATTGTTTATGTTAAATAAGTATTATATATATTATTAACGGTCATATGAATTTTAAAATTAAGCTAAATTTCTTCTCCATAGAGCTTCAAATAAATATGGTCCTATTAATTATGGGCTGCCTGGTAATGTATTATACACATGCTTGATATGATACTTCAGAACTGCCCAGAGCCCCTCTATTAAATTACTATGTTCCATTGTTCTTTATATACCGTTTTAAGATTAATGAATATGTCTTTGATGTTGAATTTCTAGTTCTTCCCAATTTATTCCTAAATAACTTGTCCAACCGTCTGTATGGACAATACTGTGTCTCTCGACATTTTATGCTATTAATGCTTCTAATGTTTATGATGTCCTATTTTGGACATTGAATATTTTACATCTTTAACTACCTTCTTCAATTAAACCTACGATCCAAATTTATCTATCATAAATTGTATCTTCTGGAAAACTGTACTTTAGAGATCTACGAGTCTAAAGTGACTCATCTACTTGGACATTGTTTTTTAATATGAAACTTTGCTATTCTATAAGCATCTTTTCTTTTTTGATGCTTCTTAATCTTTGATATATTTAGCTAATTGATTATCTTGTAGTCCTTAATTAATGATTATCTTAAAGGTACTTGACTGCTTCCGATATATTTACGCCAGAAGGAAAAAGATTGAATATAACTTCGTCAAAGGTTTTTAATAACATATTTGAGGGACAGTATATTTAAAGACCTTATCTTATTGATTATCTTGACCTGCACTAATATATATCACATTCATAAAGTAGACTTTCTAAACTATGATTTTGATGATAGAATTTAATAGACATCTATTTATAACAATGACGGCATTAAAGATTTGTCTTAATAATACCCAAGTTATTAAAGCGTTTAAGTACTTATTAAGTTTCTGTTTAATATTGTGTTTACTTAACTTATGAAAAAAAAGATTCCATTTTAATATTATATTTTAACGATTAATTTTCACTATCATATTTTTCTTATGGTCAATGGGTTTTTAGGGGGCTTTGCCTCCGAACCCACTTGAGTGCCGCTACCCTGCAATCACTTTTTATGCTTGCGATTACAGGGTCTGCCCCTTGTGACCCGTTAGGAGCTGCACCCCTAAGACTCTGCTATGTTATATATATTTTCCCAGCTCTCGCAAATAAAGATTGTAAATATATTATACAGTGAGCAATTGACTACAACACCCAAAATTAAAATAGGAACAGACGCTTAAAATTAGTAACTATAATTAAATTAAATTAAAACTCTGCAAATAATATTAATGCATAGCAAGCAAAGCAATAATTGAGTTAACAGCATTTATTAGCTCAGACAATATCTAGATTTAACAAAAGTGATGAATCTGTGATATTCATATTATTAGAGCACAAACCCCATTTACTTGATAGAAATTCTTAAAAAATATATGAAATTTAGGACTTAAAATACTTATGACTTATTCATCTAACTTATAACTTACTTACTTACTTTAATTTACTTACTTCTTTGATCATTAATATTGTTTAAAAATATTCTCATCGGGAATTGGGGTCTTGGGGTTTATTTTATTTCCTATGCCTTACTAATTCCTTCCACTTTTCCTACTTCTATAAAAACTATAGCATCACTCATGAGATGAGTCTTCTTCATATTGAGCTTAAAGTTTTGAGATTTTTCTATTTACCTAACTTTTCTATCACTCATTTCAGTTATTGTTGGTAATTTCACGTTTATGACTATGTCGTTCGCAAACGCTAATAATTTCCCCTTTAACCAATGACATGAGTTCATTCTGCGACTAAATCGCGTCTTATATGTCTTTGTTAAACAGCATTAGGGATAACCTGCTTCCTTATGCCACTCCTTTCTTTGCCTAGATTTCTTCTCATTCATAAGTAGTTTTGTTATTCTTGTACAGTTCTCCAATAAGTTTTACAATATATATCTTTTCCTATTTAAATTCTCGTTTCTAATATGCTCATTAATTTGTCTTTCCAGACTGAGTCGTAGGCTTATTACAAATCTATGAAGGCATACGCTTCTCTGTCTCCTCTCTTTCTTCTTTACTCTTACATGTTTTCAAGAAGCCTAATCAGATTGATGTGGGTGCTCTTATTCTCCCTGAACCCATTTTGATAGTTTCCAGTCTAAAGCAATTGACTTTTTTCATCATTAATTTTATTTATGATCGTCTTTCCTATGATTTTACTTATGTGGGAGTTCACTACTATTGGTCTCGTATTCCCAATCTCGGGATACTGTTCTCCTTGGTTCTTGCTTAGCAGTTTAATCTTCCTTCCTTAATATATTAAGGGAATTTCCCTTTATTCATCCAATTGGCTATTTTCTGACTCACATTTCTAAGCACTTCTGACTTTGCTAGCATTTTCCAAAAAAACCATCTTGTCCAATCGCTTTGTTGAAATTACAGTCTGAGATGACTCTCTCGATCTCTTCTAACTCCCATAGTACCTCTTTGTTTTCTTCATTTATCATAACAACAAAATTGTGAGTTTTCATCGTTTTCCTGGCTCCTATCATCCTTGTATATTTCCCTATAAAATTCACAGATATGTTGCCTGGTCAATTCTCCTATCTATGTTCTTTAGTCATTTATCGTTGGCCCTTTTATTGGCTCTGCTTGTTTCTTACTTTTAGTAAGTCTTTTTACTAAATAGAAGAATCCTCTTAGGTCATTCTTCTCTAGGCAGTGCTCTATGTCTCTAATAGCTTCGTTCCACTGTTCTCTTGCGTTCATATAGGCACTGTTCTTGTCATTGGCTCTAATTCTCACCGCCTATTATAGAGGCTAATAATACAAAGTTTTAGCTTTAACCTACTTCGTTAGTTTTTCTTCAAAGCATCTTCTTATTGGTAGGTCTAGAGTTTCAATCGACAAATCTTTCCCTCATTAATGAATTTTTGCCATCATTATTTTCTTACATATGAAAGCCTCACAGTTTTTTCTCTGTCTGTCAATCTTAGATCGTCATCCTGGTATTTAATTTTCAGTTTTGCCAGAACTAATTTGTGGTCTGTCAATCTTAATTGATCTTATTCCCATTAAGTTGTTTCTACGCTAGAGAATATCTAGTCCAGTTAGTTTCCCTTGGAGTGTGTCTCTACTCCTTCTGGAATAGATTCTTAAAGTCCTTCCTGCTTAAGTTTTTTGCCTATGTCTTTTAAGTGGAAGTTGAAATCACCCATAACAATGATTTTTTAATGTTAGAATTTCTGCTTAATTAATCTTATCATGAAGTAACTCTGTTTTAGAGTTCTTTTACTTCCTCGTTACAGTACGGTGGTATTTATATCGTGATAATATGAAGTGGGAATCCTCCCACGTTTAGAATGTTCCAAGCTAGGAATTATCTCAAAGTCTTGATGATCTTCATCTCGTACTTTTCGCTATTGAGTATTAATACTCCTCCGTTCCTCGCTAGATGGGTTTGTGTAATGTCTTTGCTGTTTATGCCTATTAGTCTTAAAGTCTTGTTTCAACAAGTCCAATAAAGTCAGGTTGCCTCATTTCTAATTATCTCATCATCTAGTCTAGTTTCAGCTTTGAGCTTAGTCCCCTAACGTTTTGTTAGCATATTTTTAGCTCTATCTGTTCTACAGCTATTTATCTCTTGCTGTTTATAGTGTTTGTTCTCCTCTTGCTTCTCTATATTTCGGCAAATCGTTCATTCCTTCATATCTATCCCTCAACTTCTCTTTGTGGTTATGTGAAGTAAAGTTGGCGGTTTTTGTCTAAAGTGACAGTGAAATTATCCAAGTTTTTATAAATATTATTTCCTTAGATATTCTGGTTCAGTTGAAATTGATTTGCCAATCTTTTCTATGAATATTCAAAGTAGTCCTAAATTGATCTTTAAGTCTTTGGTTGAGTCTAATCGTCTTCATCCACGAATACTTTCAGCTTTCTTCTCCCTGCTGGTTGGTTGTTGTTAGCTTACATCTTGTTCCCGCTGTTTAATTGCTCTTCCCTTTTATAAGTTTTAATTTTGAATTTTAATTACACTGTTAATTTATTGGTGTGTTTTTATTAATGAGGCAATGATATAACTAATTTATTATTAATTGTAAAATGCTTAAATTATTTACAATTTTATTAAAATATTCCATATATTAAAATTACATTTAGTTTAGTTTTTTTTTAAAAAAATAACAATAAGTTAAACCAATTTATTTTTAACCAGTAAGGGAGGATTAATCTATTGAAAAAGTTCTCCTCAAATTAGTCAACATCAAGCCTTCCTTGCAAAGAAGTGCTTGCAATCTGGCTTCATCGGTAAATAGCAATTAGCATAGAGAAGGTAGTACTCAGACTCCATAAGTCAGAAGATAGAGCTAAACAGTAATTAAGAATTATTACCCATATATAGTTGAGTACTCAAGCTATTCAGCTTAAGGACATGGACTGCCTTCTCGTAATCAAAGGGATGATATGAGGCATTTACTATTATCCCCATCTAATAGAACTAACTTCATCTTGTAAAACTAAGGTTACATTATTCTTGCCGTGTCGACTTACTTTGGTAAATTATAACTATATGATAGTATGATTATTAAAATTGATTTGTGATAATATATATAATCCTCCCCATTATTAATATAGCAAGTTACATCATTAAATATTATAAGATCAATCTTATGCCTATAAAAGCTTGGTTCATCGATAATCTTTGCTTAATATAATAAATATTATTTGAATGTTATATATTATGAATAATTGTATTAACTATTTTATATTAAATCATCATTTACTTTTATTTCCGTTTTTTGTGTAATCGTGTAATTTGTATTATTTTCAATAGTTTAATATCGATGATAATTATCCAGATTAACATTTACTTCTCTCTAGATTTGTAGCAGCTACTTTCATTAAATTCAATCATAAGTATATTGCAATTTGATCAGTCCTTCTAACTTTATCACTTTACAGTTGCAGACATTATATTAGACTGATTACATTCCTTTAGTTGTTGGATACAGCATTATCTAAACATGAAACAATCTGAATTTCAAGTAATTTGATCCTCCTGGAATAGCCATCTTTGTTAATCCAATGATGGCAATCACCAATAGTAAACTGAAGTCCTATTTATTGCTATTTGCAAGTGCAGTGCTTTGGAAAAATAAGCACGCTAAACAAGGCTGATGCTAATTAATTTATCAAGATTAAGCTTCAAGTAGTTATAGTTAATTAGGACTCAATTGAATTTATTAATTAAGAGTGAACTAGTTGAATTCAATTCAACTACTTTATAACTTAATTTAATTATTAATAATTAATAATCATGCAATTAAAATATGTATCTTTAAATTAATGATATAAAGCAGCTGTTTATACTTAAGCAGTTAAAGTATGCATTATTTTTTAACGCTTTTTCCAAGTTGCTCCCAACATTTTCCTTTATATTCTAGGCGTCAATGGCTTCTTTGCTAAGTAAGACATTTCAATTCTCTATATTAATCTTGACTTCATTAATATCCTTGAAATAATTTTTCAAATTTAACATCTTACTTGCCTTGTTATTTTTATAAAATAAATTGAAAAAAAAAATCAGTTTAATTAATATAGTTTTAGATTTTAGACCGATATTTTAATTTTGAGAAGACAAATTCAACTTAATTGCAATATCAATACCCTCTCTGGAAAACGACTACCTATGCAAAGATCTCAAGATCCACACCAATCACACAACAAATATTCGATTAATTTAAGCAATATTTTCTTGAAAACGCATTTAGTTAAGATTAGCAAATTGAAACAGTCAAATCAAAATTATATGCTAGCTTCTGCTACATCAATTATAATAAATATATAACTGGAAAAGTAGAGAATTGCGAGAACTCATTAAGGATGGAATACTATATAAATTTATAAATTCAATCAATTTTTCTATTTAACCATTATCCGTAATATTTTCTGCCATCAATTTATAGGGATGTAGGTATTTACCTCATCTTTCTACTCCTTTAAGAAGTTTTAAATCAATTTATTGGTGATCCTCCTTGCCAAATTTTGTTATTAAAATAATACAATGTTAGATATATATATATATATTTATAAAATGTGATCTCCAAATATAAATGAATAATAATGATCATTGTTTTCATCTACTTGACTTAACACTCATCATTATTAATATTTAATTGTCAAGTTTAAAATTATAAATTATAAATGATAGCTTTGATGTCTATTTGAGCGCTGATTTCAACAAACTAGGATCAATTAAACAATATGATAAAGTATTAATACTTGATATTATTGTATTTTATAGTTTAATAATTTACTTTAGCACTTGGTTTTGTCAAGAAAAGGCTTTTTTTATTAATTATGATTAAATAGCAATTAATTTTTTTAAAAATAATAACTTTGAAAGTCTAATTCCAATCTTAATCATTGCTTTTATATTTTTATTATAAATATACCCTGAAAGATTTAATATATTCTTATCCAAATAGTTATAAAAATTAAATTAAATTTAAAGAAATAATTGTACATAAATATTACCAAAAAGCCACTAAGATTTATCTTGAAATGTCAAAAAACTGATAATAATTTGTATTTTTTTGTAGAATATTAATCTTGAGAATAGAAATAATAATAGGCAGAGAAATAATTTAAAAATAATTCAGATGTTTAATCAATAAACTTTAATTGCATGATAAATTGCTAAAGTTAAATAAATGAATGATATATTGAATATTTAAAATTCATATTGTATCTAATTTTAAAGAATTATCATTTAAGAATAAATTTTTCATTGAAATGAAAAGAATGTTCGAGTAAATCTTTTAAAAACTTGCTTAGATATAATTCGTATTGGAGAACTATTAGATTCTAAGAGAATGATAGCAGTCAATATTTCTTTAATATTGTAGAGGATAGATTTAATACCCGTAATAGTCTATAAAAATTCTTTTCCAGAGTAAAACTTTTACTTATTAATGATTGTTGCAAAAACAATTCTGAATAAAATATATTAATTCTTACTTGAGACAATATATTTTTTCACATTTATTATGCCTGAGTTAGAGCTCACAATTTATGAGCTTACGAATTTGATAGTTTCTTATTACTCATTTGCGTTATTAAATAAAACGTATAAACTTTTGAGAAGGATTGCATGCCTTGTTTTGAGTCATTTAGAAATTTTTATGTGTGCAGTAGGAAAGACTTAAGATAGAATGATTTGATTTCACCGCATAGACAGATTTAAGATAGTAATTTGTATTATATATAGCATAATAATATCACATATTTAAATACAAATACTCTTAATCGAAGTAGATTTAGTTTTTAAGATACAATGCAACAACAATATATAAATTGCAAAACTCTTTAACAGTAGCTCATTTTTATTGAAAGCGATGAGGGCATTGATTCATTAGTCGCAAAAACTCCCACACAAATGAGCCTAACAAAGCCTTCATTTATTCTGCTTAAGTATTTTATTCTGATGCTTTATCATTTATCTTTTAATTCAAAATTACGTATTGAATAATTGTTTGGTAAGCTAGACTATCCTAAGTTAATCTTTATGTATTATAAATTCATTCAGAAATTAACTTACTATAAATAATTAATTAATTCCTATTTTAAATGAGTTATTCTATTTTTTACTAAATTGAATATTGAGTACAAAATCTAGAGCTAGAGTTGCTTATTTTTCAAAGTTTACAAATACAGTTGTGCTGAGTTCTAAGAAAATAAAATTTCAAAGGATTTTTGTTTGGTTATTAATGTAGTTGATAATTAATATAAATTTTCTATACTGTTTTGACTTATTTGACTTATTATCATGTTGTAAATTATTCCAAACCTATAGTTTGTCGAAGTTAGATATTATAAAATGCACTAAGTTTTACGAAAAAACTATTGAAATCTGAGTTATTTCACGAATCAGATATGCAAAATTTATGGGAAGACATCTTGAAAAAGAAATTGTCAACTGTTTACCTACTGAGTCAAAATTTTATCACATACCACTATGCAGAATGGGTTTGAGTGCAACAAAAGGAGAGAGACAGCTCGAATCTCATCAATTTACAAATGAAAAGTGAGGACAATACCTTGCCTTAGAAAATTTTGGCAAAGCATATTTTTGGAATTTCCTCCTCTACATAATAAACAATAAAGTCTTTGCATAAAAGAGGTTTAACCTGAAGCTATGCCACTCAATCAAGAAAATAGGTCATTCCAGTGAATAAGATAAGATAACGTAGTATCTCACAGAATTATTGTGCGTCGCAAGGTACTAATCGAGCTACCATTAGAAAATATATGGTTATTGGTAATTTTTATGTCAAAGATTTTTTTTAGAAAAAGCACCAAAAATAATTTCAAAAACAGCATTTCGAATATAGTTAGTGCAATACTAAGTGCCTACTTATTTTATTAATTTGTCTATCGTGTTATGTAAAATTCAGATAAAGAACAGAATAAAGACGATTAACTTAATTGTTTGATACTAAATACGGAAGATTAATTTATTTAGGAGTTTAATGAAATAATTATAATGGAATGGCTCATAGCACCATAATTAATTGTAATTGTTTATTGTTCCGATTTTTCATAAGCTCTTATTATACTTAAAACAAAGATAATTTAAAGATTATCACCCTATAACAGTTGTAATGATAATAAAAAAGTTGAAAATATATTGATACAAATTTGTTAAAAATTAATATATTCTAAAATTATGTCTGAAAATATCATTTATAAGCAATTTATTAATTCTATCCTAAAATTATAATAATATTTTGGAGTGAATATTTTTTATTAAATTAATTGTTTAAAATTGTTATTATTTTGTTGGTATCTTGGTTTTCATCGTATTTTTCAATTCTCTCCACTTTAATCCTAAGCCTTTCTGTTAATTTTCGGTCATTTATTCATGCTTACTTCTTTTAAGTAAAATAATGTCACACTTTTACTAGATTTTTAATAAAATTTTAGTCTAATAAACGAGTAACAATAAAATGATTCCAAAATTTAATTGTGATAAACTGGCTAATACCTAAAGAAATGTAATAATATATTTATTCAAATTAAAAATAGGAGTAAACGTATTAGTTTTTATAGATTCACCATTGATAGTTTGTTCACATTTTGCCTGAGATTACTGTTTTAATTGATATAATTACTTAATGAAATCTGATGAAAAAAGATTTGCAATTAATTAAAAAAATACTCTTAAGCTTCATCATTTCTTCCACTAGATATTAGACATTAATTGAGGGAAAAGGTAAAGAAAGATCTTAAAAAAATTGTTAAAGCAACTATTATAATCAGATTCTTTTCCGCTTCTAAATTATTAGTTTTATTAGTAATTTAAAACCAGACGAAAAGCTACACGTTAGAAATCAAAAATAACAGTATAATATTTATTGATTATGGATAAATATTATTTTTTTTAATTAATATTTGCTATTCAAGTTTCTATAAAGAAAAGATTCTATGTTAGATACCACAAAATTTATTAAAATTTAATAAAAATACCCACAATTATTTAAAGGTCAATACTAAATCAATTTGTCATATTTTGTTTATTTTATTTAATTCATTCTCAAATATTAAATACTTTTATCATTGACAAAAAGTTAAATTTTTGTAAATTACTATTTGCAAATTAGAAGTAGATCATCCTTTAGAAACCACTATTTTTCGAACTAATTTTCTATACTTGCCCTCTGTTGCAATCCTTTTTCCGTTTATGACTTTGGAAAGACCAATCCTTTTAGTTGCCTCTCGTATGTTACATCACTTTATTATTATAAGCAGAGTACTCTCTATTAAATACCAATCGAGGAACTCATCTTTAGAAGCAGTAAAAACTGTAGAGCCAGAAAACTGATAAATTACAGAAAAATTTCTCCATTATGTCCTTATTTCTTCAAATTAATTATGTGGCTGAAAAGAATTTGTCATCAACTTAGAGGAGTTAAGGTTGATTGGTTAGACTCATTAAATATTCAGTTGAATAAATAATACCCTAAAACTGCTTATTCTAAGTATAATAGGACTTCACTATAAAATTAAATAATTTAAATTAACTTAATTGAAACTATTTAATTAAAAGCAATTTATTACATTTTTGAAGAAGTCAAACTACTAAATATTTACTCGAAGACAATTTAAATTCATTCCTCACTTGAAATATATAATTTATAATAATATTTTGAAGCAATCATGAAATAAATATAAAACTTCCTTAAAGTCAAGTTTAAATAAATTCAAGGAAACTTACTACTAGTTTCAATATAATTATTAGAGATAAAAAATATTTATTCAAAATCATTATTAATCCTATTCGAATTTAATCATATTAATTAGAAAGGTGAAGTGATATATATATATATATATATATATATAATATTGATAACAATCGAATTTAATAACAAATTTTTAATTATTTAGAGAAATAAACAAGCATCAAAATATGTAAAGCTAAAAATAATTTATAATTAAACTAAAATTAATTATTATTTTCACTTTATTAAGAATGGAGTTGACTGGTTAATGAATCTATATTACTGTAGTTTATTCATAATATTTTCACAAAGTACCTAATATTTAAAAATTATTCTACTTTATTAGTATGTAGATGAATTCCGTTATAATTTTTTGTTTAAATATTTTATTTTTTGTGAGATGCTCAATTTTATCTATTTTTAATAAAATCCTAATTTTAATATTGTTTTCTCAAAAATATTCTATTATTAAAAGTAATCCTCCAATTCACTTTAAATTTTTTTCTAAGAAAAATACAAATTTGAAATTTTCTCATTTAACGTACAAATATTTGATATCTTAGTAATACATATTTATATATAAAATTTGCAAGCATTAGTGTAAAATACTTTAGCAATAATATTATGTAACTATTAAAACTGGATGCTTATGAAAAGATACAAATTATAAAAAAAATAAAAATTTAGTATTAGCTATAGATGTATATATCATTTAAAGTATACAAAATATTGCAATAAAAAAGTAAATTATTTCAAGCCCTATTCTGTAAAATAATGAAATCAATCAATATACTTCATTAAGATTAAATCTCGAAAATTAATAATATTTTAAATATTATAATTTAAATCTAAATAGAAATTTTTATCTAAGATAATTAATTTCTATGAAAATTTTCGAAATTAAAAAAGTTGAAAATTTATGAAACAATTAATTAAAAATTACAAAAATTTATTTCCTAATACTAGAAAATATGAAAAACAGGTAGCCAACCAAAATAAAATTAATATAAATTATCAATCAAAATTATATTATAAGACTCCATAGATCAAATAAGACACAAAGATTGGGGTAATGAACAATTAAATTAAAAATTAATTTTTATTGGCGTATAATTATAATTTTTGGGCTAATTATTAAAACTATTGGCTAGATTAATTTTCCTTATAAAATTAACCAATGAGAGTATGTAAATTTGATTTTAGTCTAATTATAATTAATATTAGCCAATAATTATTAATTTTTTATTTAATTTTCCATTACCCCAATCTTCGTGTCTTAATTAATCTATGGGGTTTTAATATAAAGATTAATTGAGAATAATATTTAATTCAAATTTTATTTAGATTAACTAAAAATAATAAATATGAATGCTCTAAATTTAGAAGTTTATTAAATGTAGAAATTGTAAATATTTTAAGTTAGGAAAATCTCAAACTTTATAATATATAAAAGAGTAAAATCATTAGTATATAGTGAATTTAAAAATTCTAATAAACATTTTTAATTATATATTCACTTATTTACTAGATATTCTTATTATTCTCTAAAAAAAACGGGTTTTATAAGGAATTGAACCCTATATTAACTATACCAAATTCATGTATGTGTGACTAAGTATAGTATAGATAAATATTTCTGTTTTACATCTTTATTCCTGATTTAAATATGTTTGAAAATTTTTAAATATCTCTCTGATTAAAATTCATGAATTATACAGATTCTCTCAATATAGTAGAAGAAAGACCCATAATTTTGAAGAAAATACTAAAAGCGATTTCTGTTATATTTAGAAGAAAGACTCAGAATTTAAGACATTTTCTATACTTTAGAAAGAAGAAATCAAAACTTTGAGGTAGTGGTGATTAAAATTACTAATACAACAAAAACTAGATGAACCCCAATTATAATAATAAAGAAGGATTAGAGAGATTTAAAAATAAATAACAAAAACTGAGAAATGATTAAATGCTTTAATCTTAAGTCTTATTATTTAATGAATATTGTCGCAACTATGAATATATATTACAATTTATTTCTTTCACTTTTTAATTATCCCATATTTGCTTTAAATTTTACTCATGGGGTTTTATTAAATATATTTAAATAATTGTGAATATTATTTAAAATCTAATGATAATAAAAATGAAAGAGATAGTTATGACATAAGTAACAGAAATCTTCGAGATTTTTTACGAAAAATGTAAAAATATTTAAATGTTAGAATTTCAAAATTTTATTATAAAACCCCAATGCTGTTATTTACAATTTTTTGTAGACGTATTAAATTAATCAAAATGAATATACTTGAAACTTAATATGATATAACTCACTTCACAAATTGTCTAATCTCTCTCTCAAGGTCTTGAGCTGCTCCTGCCTCTCCCGGTCCAGGTCCTTGATCTCTTCGCATTCTCCTTCCTTTGGTCTGAATTTCAATGCTTCCTTCATCAACGAATCTCGGTGTCCTTGGTGAGGGCGGGCTTGAATCTCTGCAGGAACTGAGGGGGGAGGTGGGGGGAGCTCTGCATCAGCATGGCCAGGTCCTTCTTGAATCTCTTCATGACGCTAACTCTTCTCTGCCTTTCCTTGCTTATTGGCAGGGGTTTCTGGTCTCTATCAGCAGCTCGGTTCATGATGTTGTCTACAGTCTCATTATTCTTTATTGGATCTTAGTTAGTGGGAGGCAATCAGAATATCAAGCTCAGGAAAACTTTAATTGGGATTTTTAAATTGTTGAATTTCACATAGAGCTTGTTGCAGGCGAATTCGATGATTTTTAGCAAGCGACCATAGTCGTATTGTACCTCGATCGAGAGAGCGCAGCCTGAGCTAGCGAGTAACAAAAAACTAAACAGGCAGCTGTTTACCAGACAAAGATTATCAGAGGAATACTTTTGCTGATGACGCCAGGTAGTTGGAATATTCAAAATCACTCGACCCTCAGAGTCCTCATAAGTCAGCTCCATGAAGTGAGTGCCCTAATGTATGCGACCTTAAGCCAACGCATGTAGAGTGCTGCCCCCAAACAGGCCAGTTTGACTGTCATAGGCTAGGGTGCCAAGAATCCTGATTTAGAAGGGTTTATGCTGATACACTTTAGCACTAGAGTAGTATAGTTTTCGCTAGGCGCAATGCACTAGAGCTTCGTGCTTTGGCATAAGAGTTTAGTGCCTTTGGCTACTCATGAGTATTCAGGATGCCAACTGGCTTGGTGGCTGAGCTAACGGTATCTGGACAGCAGGCGTTCTTGAGATTATTGCTGGGACTTGCCCCCTGATCACTTAGCTTGGGTAATAGGTTACGTTGTTCTCCTTCCCAACATATGGTGTTAGCAACTAAGGCTCGAATCTTACCTTAATAGAGGTGCTGAGACATCCGTGGTGGGATCCAAGATATTTCCCATGGTTTGGTAATGTGTCGAATCATCGTGAGAACATCCAATATGGCGGCCGCCATCTTCCTTCCCAATACTACAAACCCCATTCAAGGTCTCGTCCACTAATGTCGAATAAGAGATCGTGGAGCGCGAGCCAAGAATACTGCTTACCATTCGTCAGAGTGCTCCCCGGCTTCTATTAGATAGCAATATGTTGCTCAGGAGATTGCCAAGGCGCTGTTGGAAAGATGTCTTGGTGAGCAAGGGATCGTCGAACTCAAGATTATCGAGCAGTAGATCCTCTGATGGGTCCTCCAGCATTTATGGGTCGTCTTGCTGGCTGAGCGGGGCGTTAGAATTAAGGAGCAGTAGGTTCATATGTTGGATTTGTGACTTTCTTAAGGATTCTTAAGTATTATTATAGAGGGGTAGCAGTTTATAATAATTAAATATCACTTTCGTCATTTTGGTTGCTTTAGTAGAATAGCCTCTACTACTACTACTACTACTACTACTACTACTACTACTACTACTACTACTACTACACTACTAGGACCCTCTATCTAAATTACTAAAGCTACCAAATTCAATTATTATTATATTTAATTCTTGATTAATTTAATACGTCACCCAAATCTTGTAAATAACAGCATTGGGGTTTTATTATAGCTTCAAAGTCTCTGAATTAAGGAATACTTAAAATAAAAACAATATATAATAATATATTAATAAAAAAATAAAAGAAGGAATGGGAAATATATAGATTGTAAAAAAAAATTGAATTTGGGATATTAATATAAATAAAATATTGAATTAAAAATAATTATTGGCAAAAATATTGCAAAAACCATGAAAATATGGTACTTATCAATTGAAATAAAAATATATAATGGACTTTAATATTTCCTACAGCCCTATATTTCATCAATTTAAAAGCAAAAAATTGAACTTTAGATAAAATAAATAGGTAATAACTAGCAAAAGGGATGCAAAATTAAAAAAAAACTGTTAAAATCAAGGAAAGTAAAATATTAAAATTATATAATCTAAAATAATGCAAGAAAATAACAGAAATAATTATAAAAATTTTATAAATTAATATTATCACAACTCAAATAAAAATCTAGAAAAAAATATTTCTCAAATATTAAAAATATTATTAGAAAAAAATACAATGACAGAGTAAAGTATGTTTATTGGAAAAGTGTTGATAAGAAATTGCAATTTAAATAGGTTAGAAGTTATTTCTAGGAGGTGTCAAATTTCAAAGAGTTTTTACTTTATGAAAGCGTAGTCGAATAATTCATAAATCTTAATGATTAAATTTACTAGGTAATATAGATAAGAATAAGCTTGAGTTTGATAGTTGGGATAGTGTTTAATAAATAATAATTATGATTTGTTTTAAGTTATTTTATTTTTAATTAATAATTTTCAAGGATTGCTCTTAGTCGTAGACTAAGCAAATTAGTTTGCTTACAGTTGTTCATATCTATCATGATGATCTTTTTATTTTCAAGGAGATCATTCAAGATCATACTTGATGCTTAATTTTTCTTTTATAAACACCAGTGACAACTTTTAGTATTTATATTCCTTAACTTTGTTTTCGAGCTAATTTTATTTAGATTTTATTTAGTTCAGTTTAATAATCTTAAGATTGATTTATTTTAAAATTAAAAACTTTATTAGAATGAAAACTAATAGAATCTTAAATAAATCTAGAATAAGAAGACCAAAATTTAAATCTGACTATAAATTTCAGGACTGTTAAATTAAGGTTTAATGATATTATTGAAGGGATTAACATAGACTAATAAAAACCAATGAATGTTTGATAAGACTCCATCAATTTTTAATCAAATAGAATAATTTTAAGAATAGAGACCTTTTAGTAAAATCATAATGTTTAATCAGAATCTGATTTAACAAAAGATTTTTTTAGTTTATTGTTATTCATAAAAAGTTTATTCAAAAATATTGATTGGCGAACTATCTATCCTTCAAGACAAAAAATTCTTAACTGCGGCTAAGTTGACCTTATTATACTTTTTTTATGATCTTCGAAAAACAATATACTTTGATATGAGATTCGAGTTTGAAAGAAAGAAATATATTGTAATTAAAATAGTATTTCTTTCATGAGTTTATAAAAAAAATAAATTGGTGATCTCCAGAGACCTCAATATAATGACTAATTATTATTAACTTTTTTTAAATCTTAATTTGTACTTAATTCACGCTCTAATAAACTAAAGCTCTTGTAAGAAAATAATATAAAATAATAGAATTATTCATCAAGTTATTGTGTATTTCAAATGCAAATAAGAGTATAGAAAAGTATGGTTTAATAAATTCGTGTTCACCAAATATATTACGTTCGTTTTCCAACAAATTCCACAAGAGTTTTTTCATATTATCTGAGAAAGTTTCTTATTTGTTGGCTGCTACAGGGAAGGAAGAGATTAATGTAATTTGTTAAAAACCATACTAAATGGGACTTGGGAGAATTTAGGAAATTTAGTTGGGCTGCATGATTGAATAAACTAATATACTTTGCGTTATTACAAATTAAATAGTAATTTTAATTTAATCATTTCATAAATTTAATATTATGAAATTCTGATATTCAATTAAATATATTAATTATTTGAGAAATCATAATGAAATATTAACATCATATATCAATTATCATAAGCTGTATCTACCCTCCTATATTCCACCCCCAATGAATATTTTTTTATCTTAGGATAAATAATATGTCATTAATTTTTTAGTAGACCACTTGAAATCTCTAATGCATAACAATATCATTAACTTCCTCCGAGCAAAAGTAGCTAGTATCACAACCATCACCACTTAATACGGTTGTTTCTTTGTTTTCTTGGCTGTTATTCCGTATCTCTCTGGTCCCAGCAGCATTCATTCTATTCTTTTATCTAGTTTAACTGTTACTATTTCAACTAGTTGCACCTAAGACAATATTATAACCAACAATAAAAGACCTTGATACTCACTTAAACGATTTATAATTTAATTTAAGAGAATCTTTTTATTTATAGTTAGTAAGTGCAAGGATGTAAAGAGATATCAGGTTAACTTTCTTCAAAATGGAAACTCGTTGCTTCTGTATTGAATTAAACCATTCAATTTGCAGCTATAAATGATGTACTCTTGACTTTGAAGGTAAGATGCAAGTGGTTGAATCAGTCTGTAAATGAAAACATCTCATCACAGTGAAGTAAGAAATCATGAATGAGGAATGTACCACTAAGGATTCAAAGAGTGAGGACTCACTTCATCAGATTGAAAGCAAAGTGTTGCAGTAATTTAAGTAAAAACTTACTAACAAGTACCTAATAAAGAAACAAAAGAAGGTCTCTGTTAACCAAATGAAACGAGCTAATTACTTGCATCATGTATACTAGTGATGATAATATTATATCATATTATGTTTATTTATTTATCTTTCTTTAAATAAACGAATAAATTAATTTAAATGGATGACATTCAAAGTAAAATTGAGTATAACTAATATTAGAAAGTACAGTCATTAGTCATCATACATCTCAGAATTAAATAGTTAGAATGCTCATCAGGAGGAAAGATACCAAGCATGTTTGCATGGATAGATAAATTATCTACCTAGTTTATAACTAAATTAAATAAATAAATTATATTTATATTGTATGTTTAATAATAAGATATTTGTGTTGCTCTTACAGCTTGATAATTACCCATTATTTTCAGCATATCAGAATGTAGCCAACTTAGCAGGAAGGGAATGATTTAAATATTTTCCCAACTAAAGGGAAGATTTAGACTCATTAGCTTGCATTTTAGGACATGATTTTATTTATTAATATTATAATTGCATTATTTGATAAATATATTCCTATTTCTATTAAAATATTCTTATCATATGCTTAACAAAATTCTTAAAGCTGGAAGAAGTTAAAGAGAGTAGACCAAGAATAGCTGCAACTCATAATAAGGACTAGAAGACAATCCCGATGAAAGGAAGATTTGTGTATTCGCAGGTGAAAGCAAATAGAATTAGAGAGAGATATAATAGAGCAGGTCAAGTAATAATTTATCTTATGTCACTTATGAACATCAATGTCTAAATATTTACAAAACCTAGTTAATTAATATAAATAAATTAATTATTAAATAAATAATATAGTTCTTGACAAATCAAAGATTTCCTCACTTATAAAAGCAAGAAGAGTCGGCTTCAAAATACAATCAAGTACTATCTAAAGATTTATGTAAATATTGTTTCAGTTAATTTAGTCTGGACACCTCAACCACTGCCATTAAAATTAGTGAAAATTTTGAAATTTTTGTGTATTTATTTAGATATAATTATTTTTCGACCTGCAGAAATTTACAAGTGTGTTTAAATCATTGAATAAATATATTATATTTAAAGAATAGTTGTAGTAAGCATTATTATGTTGAATAGGAATAAATCTGGGTGTAACTTAGTAGTATTTTCTTGAAATTAAATTAGCTTGAGCCAGGGTAAAGTATAAGCTTACACTTTTAGTATTAATATTTTACATTGAGAATTTGAAATTAAATTGCTTTTATAAATTAAACAATCAATTTATTAAATTAGAAAGTTAATTGCTATGTGGTACTAACCACTTAGGACTTTCTAATAGAGCTTTCTACTACACTAAGGCCTACCGAGGGCAAGTAGGGGTCGCTGAGCGCGACGCATGAGGGACCAGTCGGCGGGGTTTAATCCTTCAGCGTACAGTCCTTGAATAGGATTTATCTGCATTAGATGAGTCTACTGGCTTGAGTTCAGTTTCCTAGGTAATAGGGAGCAGGATGAAGGTACGCTCTGCCTTCAAAAAGTGAGAAGACAAAAACCATTGAAGCCAACGATAAGGATTTTTCTCCCACACCGGGTTAGGGTGCTGAAGCTACCACAGCGAAAGGACAGGAATTACGTTTCCCAGCAGCGGTGGGACCGGTAAGCGTTTTTCTCCAACTTCTGTCACTCTAGTTGAATTCTACGAGCTCTCTCCCCGGGTTATGACCGGTTAACATCTTGATTTTAGAAGGAGAATAGGTGATAGCGAGTTTAGGTATTTCGGAGTTTTCTCCTTCACGACTGCCGCGTCACGGAATTTGCCACACCAACTCACTCAGATTCATCTACGTCACGACTAAGATTGATGGTTTGATTTTAGTATTAAACAGTGATATGTTAAATTTATTTGATTTTAATCATTAAACACACATTAGATACAATAATCAAGTTTATTATTTAAAATACAAGCTAGTTATTTATTAATTAATATCATTAATTTTCAGAGTAAATATTATTACACTATTGTATTTAGTTTTAAATTTTTTGGAAAGTCCATCAAGTTATCTAAAAACTTTATTATTCAGAATCTTTAAACATCTTTTATTCTTTGCTCTTGGTTTATATCACAATCTATTATTCATGAAAATTATGGATTTAAATATTTTAAATATATTTTTAAACTCCAGGACTCAATAAATTATAGTTCAAGAGTATATGATAGCATGAATCAAAGAGCAGAAATAACTAGTTTTTGCTAAAGTGGTTGATTGGTTGAGAAAGCAACTTGTATCTGAATAAGAATTGAGACTCACATAATATCCTAAAACATTATTATGAATGTTTGCAACATTTTCAACACTATCTGAGCTCATGTCCAACACCTAATATCATGGTAATGGCAGCAAAAAATACTGACGACTGGAGGAGCAATTGTGAAACAGATTAAGCCTGTATGAAGCTTATTGACTATGATAATATTATCAGATTCATCTTCGATTATCTGGATAACTTTTTGGAGCAAAATATGCATTTTCTTTTGATATTTTATAATTATAATACTTATAATTAAAATATAAACCAAAAATGAAAAGACGATTGCTGAATATCGTGAAGCAAGGAAGTTCACGAAAGAAGCTATCGAGCACTTAGATTTAGGCAATTAGTGAGAAGTAGGGATGTTTTTGCTCTAATCAGTACATCTTGTGATAGATACTCTTTAATTAGAATAAGTGATCGATACTCACAAGCTATTTTGAGTTTGCCAACAACTTAAAAAGTTGAATTATAATGTTGCTGGCATAAGAAGGATTAATATTGATTTATATTAAAATGTAATTTCTATCTAGGAATCTGTTAGATAATGCTTTAAATATAATATAAAATAAGTTAATACTAAGCATGCTAGTCTGCTAATTTGACTTAAATAAATACAAGCACTAAATTCTTGGTGATTTCAAAAACAAAGCAAGCAGACATTATAGCTAGATAGTTTATCTAATAAGAAGTTTAAATTAAACTAATTTGTGATAGATTTTAATTTAAAATAAAAAAATATGCCAAAACTAAAAAAGATTTATGGTAATTAGAATATATTGATAGAGTAGAATTTTTATTTAACTTGCTTGAGATTAAATATTCTGATCTTAATTGAATAAAGAATTGCAACATTAATGTTACAAGAAATATCACAGCAATACTAATAAATATATGTGTAAATTGCATAATTCTATAGCAAAGACAATCAATGTTGTTATGGTAGGAATCCACTGTTCTATGGCAGAAGACATTTCAATTTTATAATAAAACTTTAATATAATTTTAATAGCTAAAATAATAAAACAGAAAATAGGGATCATATTTAACCCTAATACAGAAAATTGATAATATTCATAAATTCCGATTCAACTTCTCTGATTTTAATTATAAATTATATAATTATATTAAAATTTATGAATATCAAAGAAATGAATATTTAACCTTAAAAATGAGAGAAATCTACATAACATTCTGCAACAAATTTATTAAGTTCATTGTGCTTATTAAAAATGTTTAAATGTTTAGAAGTTAAATATACTTAGCTTCATTTTAATATTCTCCTTTCTGCTGGTACTTGTCAAAGCTTAAGCCATGAAAAGATAGACTTCCCTCTTATGCTACTTATTCCTCCATTTACTCAATCATTTTCTTTTCCTGCAATTTGTCCAAATTCTAAGATGTTTCTTGAGAATAAGTCAGTGCATTTTTAATTAAAACAAAAGCAACAAACACTTCGCTTTAATTTTATAATTAAATTGACACTAAACTTAATATATTCTTATAATTAATGAAAGAAGTTAAATAAAAAGAATAGGCTATAATGTTAAATTATATCCATTGAATTAATTGCTAAATTAAAAGAACGATAATAATTTGTCTCAGAATATAACTGGGTGTTTGGAGTATAAAAAAATGCAAACATAACTTAAAATTTAAATATTTAAGATTATTTTGATAAATTCTTTCAATAAATCTTTAAAATATGTTTTAAATATTATTAATATTTAATATATGCTGACTATACGTTTAAATTAATGTTCCAATTTATCTGAATAAAATCAATAAATGAGCAGTAATTTCAAAGCTTATTAGAAGTACTTTTCTACAATGGGATTTAAAAATCGAGGAAAGTAAGCAGCTTCATATGGGCTAACAGAGATATTATTAACGGTTGTTATTCATCTCAACATGATTTTCAAATCTAAATTATAATACATACTGAATTTTAGAAATCAACTTTAAAATGCTCAATTTAAATAAATAATTAATTCAAATGATAAATTATAAATAAATTGTTTACCATTTCTTGAATAAATGCATTAAAGATTTAAGGATGAAATCTCCCGAAAACTATTAATTAAAGGGACTAATTAATCTAATTATGAAGAATTATAAGAAATTTGCTCAATAGATTAATATTGAATTTGTTAGTTAAGTATGATTATATTTTATATTTTTAAATCTTCAATTCATCATTTCAACCACAATATTTATATAGTAAATAAACAATTGTTTTTTATACTTTCTTACTCAATGACTAAGCTGCATTTAAAAATAAATAAATATAAAACTACTTATAAGTAATGAAAATAAAAACCAATCATATATGATGACTAGTTCTTAAGATCGTGCATTTAAAAACAAAAAGTCTTTAGATGCTAACTTCTATATGTTATTATAGTATCTTCCAACTAGAGTTGGCCATATTTAAATAGATCAAGAATTTATTAATTTAATTTTTCAAGCCACTCTAATGTTAAAAGCTTCTTAATAAATATTTATAGAAAATAGATGAAGTATAAGTAGACTGGTAAGAAAATAAACAAATTCATTTAAAAATTTCTATAATCTCTAGCTGCTATACATTAGATTTTAATGCAAAAATACCTTCAAAAATATATTTCCTTGTTCTCTACAATCAAAACCCCAAAACCCTTTCAGTAGTTTGATTGAGTTTTTGATTGATAAAAGTAGACTATTAGTGCATACTTTATTAGGGTTTTAATAGGGTTTATGTAGGGGTTTAATGTTTAAATGTTAGTAATTTAAGTGAGTATAACAACAGAGTTTTTTAAATATTTCACACAAACATAAGCTTAGTGTCATGGGGCAGTTCTCTGAATTTTATCTTTCTTAGTTGATGTTTGATTGTTTCTATTGTTTGTTAATTCTCTTAGCTTGGATTGATAATAGTTGAATATGCAAGTTCTCTGAGACCTCCATTTATTTTTTTTTTCTCGAGATATTGTTTGATTCTCTGCTTAGAATCTCTCTCACTCCTGCAGCTAAAGTAATCGTTTCTTGGCATGTCACTCTCTATTATTATTACTGCTAGAGCCCAGATATCCCATTAAGTCTCTCCATCTCTCCAATCCTCTCTCTCTCTGGAAATATCCAGGAGTGCCGTATACATTTCCTTATGCAGAGGCTTGCACTCTTTGAGCTCTGTTGAAGTCAATAATAAAAACTCTAAGAGGCTGAAAGTTTATCATGATGTTCTCTGGCTTTAAGTCTCTATGAACATAACCAAGCTTGTGAAGCTCTTCAATCCCCTCAACTATCTGCTATACTATCTAGCCAATTTATCTCTGACATCTATTGTCAGATAAGAATTCTCTGTAAGTCATTTCAAGTAAAGGAAGCCTGAAGGCTACATGATCTTTACCTAGTTAAATAGCATCAAGCTAGATGATATGCCTGCACTCATTCAACTTTGCCTTTTAAAGAGCATATACTCATTAGCAAATTCCATTTGGAACTTGTCATCAGCAAGGAAGTAATTGAAAGGATATATCTT